>VCRD01001549.1:20050-56022 GCA_006783055.1 Trinorchestia longiramus | reverse complement strand
TACTAATTTGCTGGTAGTTCTGACAGTTCCCAAACTTTAAATTTGAGAGCTTACTTCTCGTTTCAGGCTTGTACCAAACGCCGTCCCGACCATCTTCAGTCATGGACTCTTGAGTCATCCTTGTCGATATGTCGGTCGTAAGCCGTCTGTGCAGGACATCCAGTGTGGTCATGACAGTTGCTTGGCAGTTGCCAAGAAGCCTTGGCAGTCCGTGGAAGAAGTAAACTATCTCAAAAAGCGGAAAAGATGGATGGAGAGAATGAAGTGTCTTGCCAATGAGGCTTCCGATGAAGAAGACTTCGCGCAACACAGAAGACGAAATTTAGCCTCCGAAAATGCAAGTCGAAGTGGAAAAAGTCTATCAGATGACTCATTTCCCAAGGAGGATTTCCACAACGGCAGTAATAGTGACGAGTCTTTGCCAAATTTATATAATAGCAGCGATGAAAGGCACCAGACAAGCAGGTCTGTGGATTCAACTTGGCAGGACGATGATCTGAAGCCTATTCTTGATGACCCTCTTGTGATGAAAAGAGCAATAAAGAGATTCTGTGACGAGCAAGAGCTTCAAGTGGTGAAGCGACATAAAGTTGAGTAAGTATTGTACGTGGGACGAATTTGTTTTTTTGGCTGTTTGTATTGCGAGCATATCTCTTAAAATAACGGGGTTTTTTGGTCATTCAAGTTTTAATTTTGTTGTTGCAGACTATCACCATTCAAAGTTTCTATGTTTGAAGTTTATAATTCATAGTTAGTGTTATTAAAAATTTATTTTTTGTAATTTTTAAACTACTAAAGAATTTCCTTATTGATTTAGAGTTTTAACCAGTCTTTTCCTACGAAAATTTAAATTTCATTATGAAAACGTTTATGCTGATAAAATTTAATATCATATTTTTTCACAAATTTAACTTTTTTCAATTTTGACTAGGAACCATGTGAGCTTGATGTTTTTCTACTATTTGCGCTGATTATGGTAATACTCGCATGAAGAGGCTTACTACCAATGCGTTTTTAATTATCTTACCGAGTCAATTTTATTTAAATTCTGATTCAATACTCTCTTGGGTGATCACAATGGTTCTGTTAGTTTTTTTCAAGCAAACTTGCATTTGTTATTCGAAATTTGATTTAATTGTCTAACCTATTTGAAAATTTCTCGAAATAGTTTCATTTTCCATTGTGAGTGGCCCACAACAAATTTTAGCTCTCACTGATGTTAAAAGTAGCTGATAATAATTGGAAGCTACGTTCTCATTTTAAGTAATGTACGTCGCACAATCTCCGTTATCGGAAAAAGGCGCTTTTTTCCGTATCCACTAACACGTTGCTATTTTCCTGGACGTTTGTTTAGCTTTTGCTGACTTATCTCTGCTACATCAAGGTTCTTTTCTCTTCATTTTCTTTTCTTGGCACCCATACTTTTTGAGAGAAAAAGCCTCGTGTAAGACTAGACTTCAATCGAAGTTAGGTCAAAAAATTATGATCAATAAATAAGCATTGTCTTTTCTTTAGGGTCTCTTGTGCATAGTGTTGCATTCTCTATAAAAATCACTCTTATCTAACGCTTTTCTTCAAATATCCTTGCATCTATTTATCCCTATCACATCGCGCCAGTGATTTCATCTTTATTTGAACTAGGCACTGTGCACTTCTTTCCTTGTACCAGAATAGCCATAACTTTCATTTGTCCAGCAACGTATTGTCTTCCCCTGCCTCTAGGAGGACGTCAAAATAATTTTATTTCAACTTTTTCAGATCATCTCGCATCCCCGTAGTCGCAAATTATGTTCCCAGAACCACAAAATCTCGCAGCCGCTACCCACTTCGAGAAGAGGCTGGTGTGTGTTGAGTTTAAGTCTGATGAGTTTTAAGTCTGATGAGTTTTAAGTCTGTTGAGTTTTAAGTCTGATGAGTTTTAAGTCTGATGAGTTTTAAGTCTGATGAGTTTTAAGTCTGTATAGATTAATGTCTCGACGTTGTGTAATTGTGTGGGCTTGTATCAACTATTAATTGTTTTTCAGTTATTGGATCCTATTTCATCGATTTTACATCAAAACTTCATTTGAAGGCACGTTATGAAATAAGTTAATTGTTTCAGCATGAGCAGCATCAATAGGCTAGGAAATTCCGAAGTATTTAACCTAAGATCCTTTGACAAACTGAAAACTCTTTGCTTATTCATGCATACATTCGGAACAATAGCGACTCGTTCTTGAGGGGTGCGGCAATATAACTTCATTTTTTCAAAGAAAGTTCCTTTTAAAAAAAGGAAGTTATGCTGCCGCAACCTGTAAATGCAATGGAGCTTAACTGACTTACTACTCAAACGTATCGAAATCCTTGATGACTAATGGTACAGTTAACAACGCTTTTTATTATAGTCTGTTATGAGTTTAGCACGGTACAAGGTTATACTTTTTCGTTGTGTCTAGAAGGTTACTAGATTAAATTTCTAACTTTGTTTTTTTTTGACACAATTAGTGATTTTGTAGGTGAACCATTTTCATTTTCCCTTACAGATGATCTTTAAAGCTTTTTAGAAAAGTTGAGTTTATACAGTAGCTCCTTGAACGATAATGAAGCCTGTTACATGGAAGTACGCGGGGAAACAATCAGGAACATCTACATTTATTGTTGCCATTGTCTTGAGAATGAGGAAGCATCAGTTAACTAATGAAGCGAAGCAAGTCTGTGGTTAGAAGATGTGTGGAAGGTTTGCTGAGATTTGTTTGAATGTAAAGATAATGAAGCACTGGGTGACGGGAATGTCATTGAAATTACCATCTTGTTCACTGCATCGACTTGAATGGAGCAGACATCTCAGCCTTGAAGGCCGTGGCTTAGGATGACAGGATTTGTGTGAATGATCAAATTCTTAGGGCTTTCCTTTTTTGATTCGTGGAAAAGTGTCTGTTACCAAAAAAAAATACTCTTTCAAATAATTGATGTAGCAGCTGTTGTTGCTCCTTATTTTTTCTGTTAATGTGACTTTTTAAATTTAATTTATTAATGCCTTTTTTGTATTTCAGAAAAGAAGATAGACTTGAAACAGCTTTCCGAATTGGATTCTGAGGTGAAATATTTGCGCAAGCAACTGAACATTTTGAACACTGAACACGTGCGCTTAAGGAGCGCAGTATTCAGGGCCAGTAAAAACGTACGAATGGAAGCACGCATGCCTCTCTCCCTCTTCTTCACTCCTAAGGACGCGTTTGAATCCTTCAAGAACAAGTTAGATGTCTTCACTTACGGCTTCATTCACCAACAGCAAACCCACTACTCCAGACCTCATTGGGACCCACGTTCTGCAAAAATACCCATCCTGATGTCCCGCTGTAGCGTGCAAGTGTGGGGAGTCTTGCAGTCTCTCTTCAAATTACCGTGCAAGCCTAGTCTTTTTAAATACAAAGCTGCGGCCAGAAAAGATCCCTCTATTTTCGAGAATTCGGCACTCATGAATGAGTTCGTGCAGAAAAGTTACAAAAGCAGGTTCAAACGGGCCAAGCCTCGACAGTATGTTAGAAAGAATTCCTTGACGGGCATGACTGTCTCGGATGTTTTACAAAATTACCTCAAGAAGCATGATATAGTAGCCGAAGTCTAGCAGTCATGCGCCTCAGGTGCTTATCTTCTATTTTATTGGAATAAAAATATGAATTGTTTCTGCAGTTCTTTTGGTTCGTTTGTGCTTTACTATGCTGAATGTCAACCACTCTCACTGGGTCTGCCAAAGCAGTTGTACAATAGTGGTTTGTAGGTGAGGTCAGTGGGTATTTTTAATGGTAGTACATTTGCTTTTGTTTTAGAAGGAAGTGTTGGGCTGTGTTATAAGTGGCTACAGAAATTTGACCTACTTTACATCGTCAGCTGAAGTTAATATATACCTATTTATTAGTTTTAAAAAAGTTACTGGTATAGCCTGAAATTTGTGGTATTTTTACTCTATTTATTCCTTTGATCACCATTTTTTGATTATTTTGGACCATTCTTGTTTGTGGTTGCTGTTGATAAACCAGGAATGTTGTAACAATAATGACGATACAACATAAAATACAGTAGAATATAGCTGCAGCAACAAGCCGTTTGGTCCATTTTCGGGTTGCCACTTAAATCTCATGCCGTCTAAAGTGAAGACATTAATCACGCACAGACATTTCTGTCATGTACATGCACAGCAATCTTACACAGGCCACAAAAGTTAAGAAGGATGTAGAATCAGTACGGTACAATACTGGGTGGCTCCTTATCCAATGTTATTTGAGATAATTTTTTAATGTGTAAACTGAAAAGAAGTTTCGGGCCTTGGGTGTTGCGAAGTTTTTTAATATTAGTTTACTAGACAGTTCCCGTGGAAGTTCCACGGTTTATATTTTACTGATTTTAAATTATTATAAAGATGAATACATTAAAGATTTCCGGTAAATTATTGTGCTTTAAATGTGTATTTTTCATTAATATATACAGGGCTTCCATTCTGCATCATATCTACCGATAACATGGCCCAGATAGTGTCCGTTGTAAGCAGGATCTATAAAATAAAATTCATTGTTCAGTTTTACCCGTGGTATTATCAGAATCGGAATATTTTTCATGAATATATACAGAACTTCCATTTTCTATATTATCTACCTTATCGGTAGATAAAATAGAAAATGGAAGTTCATGACCGTGTAAGAGAAGAAAGCTAATACAGGAAAAATGGCGTGTTTTATAGTGATCCGGCGCCTTTGGTATCCACAATACAATGCTTGTAATACATACGTACCCGTTCTGATTTCAGTTCAATAATTTTTCTTCAGAAATAGATAGGAAGTAATGGGACGGACACGCTCAGATACAGAGAGATGGAGATACATAGTCGATTACACAGGGTGGACTATAAGTAAGGTACCTTTTTAAAATTATTATAGCTATAAAACTAAAAATGGTAAAGAGATTTGATTAATTCAGAATGAAAGAAGGAATTTCAGAGTTTAATGTAAATTTATAAATGAAACAGTAAAATACTTTTAACGATGGAATACATAATTTTTTAAATGACCATTATTAGTCAAACAATGGCGTGCTCTTTTAACGGTGCTGTTCATTACTTCCCTCAATGTCTGGTGAAATATTGTTGATCTCTTGAATGATGTTTAGTTTGAATTGCTGTGAAGTATCAGACATTTCGATGTAAACATTTTCCTTTAAGTATCCCAGAGAAAGAAATCAGGACCACTTAGATCTGGAGATCGAGGCGGCCACGGTATATCACCAAAACGAGAAATTATTCTGTTTGGAAAAATTGCTTTTAACATCTGCACTGTTTCTTTCGCTGTGTGCGCTGTAGCTCCATCTTGTTGGAAAAAGGTAATTTCTGTGTTTTTATCTTCAATTTCAGGTATCAAATATTCTTGAATTATCTATCTATACAGGTTTCTAATAACAAATTGCATCACCATTAGTATTTTAAAAAAAATATGGTCCAATGATCCTCGAAGACGTGATACTACACCATACTGTTAGTTTAGCTGAGTGAAGTGTACGATCATGGATTTCTTTTGGATTTTCTGAAGCCATGAATCTCCAATTTTGCTTATTAACAAAACCATTCGGGTGAAAATGTGCCTCATCTGTCATTATTAAATTCTTTACAGAGTTTTATTTTCTGCGAGTTGCAGAAATCTGTTCGCAAAATCTAATTGCTTTTTGTATTCCGTAGGATGGAATTCTTGAGTTAATTGAATTTTATATGGATGATACTTTAGATCTTTTACCAAAATACGTTGCAGTGAGGTACGTGACATTCTCAGTTAAATGGAACGTCTCCTAGTTGACGTTTTGAGCCGATCAGCAATACCAAAGGCACCTTACCAGTTCGTATGGTCCGTGGCCTGCCACAACGTTGTCTGTCTGCTGTTGTCCCAGTTTTTCTAAATTTCAATACCAGTTTTTTATGCAGTTCTTTGAAGGACTTCTTTCAATACCATGAACATTCCTGTAATTCCTCTGAACTGCAGTAACCGAACAATTACATCGGAAGTAAAGTTCCACTATTTTTGCTCCTTCCATTGCGTAGCGATTCATTTTGGGGGGTGGATTTTATGAATTTTGTGGGCAATATGTTGTGATTGTCGGTAGACTTGATACGCTGGTAGAAAACTTTGAAATCTCCTCATTCATTCTGAATTAACCAAATCTCTTTACCATTTGTGGTTTTACAGCTACATTAGTTTAAAAAGTTACCTTACTTATGGGCCACCCTGCATGTGTAGATGGCCGTCATTTCTGGATCGCGCGTTACCATCTTTCGAAAAGGCATTTCAGGGTAACATCGTTTAGCCCGTTAAAATATTTCTAGGCCTCGATAAGTTGTCCTCGCAGTATTTTTTGTTCTAGGGAGATAAGGTCAAGCTACTGAAGACGTCATTCATAGCTGAGATTGTGAAGTTCAGGAATTACTTTCGTTGCTTTAGGCTGAATTTTTTCCATTTTTATTAATATCTCGTAGGGTAGGAGACCAGAGTTACACTGGATGTTCCAAATGTGGCCAACGCTTGGTAGAGCGTTATTATTGTTCTTTCACTCGTGTTCAAAGTTCCTTGAACGCTTGTGTTCACTCGTCAAATCACTGTCTTTATCATGAATTATCACTCTTTCAATGCGATCTGTGTTGCGTTGTATTCCATGCACTGTAGCCTTTCGTGGAGAACTTTGTCGAGGTATACAAGGTCTACGGCTTTTGTGCTGTCGTATGTGTAGTTGATTTCTTAAAAAAAGTCGAGGAGGTTTGTAAGACACTAACATTTTTCCCTGGACCCGTAATGGGTGTCGGTAATCAGCTTTTGGGGTTGGAGGTGTTTCGTTACACGGACTAAAAGTTAATGTTTTCCTGTAGATGGAGTTCTTGATGGACAATGTTTTACTCCCACTGGTCGTAAACAGTTGGTGCACGTAACTTGTGGCAATGGTGCATACGGAATCAAGTCTAAAAATTTAACTAAGAGATTATCTGTGCTACGTCAACTTTATAATTTAAAAAGTACTAGAAACAAAAGAATATGTTTCCTGAATGTTTTTCGGAACATTGATGCCGGAATCCCTTTCCGACTGTGCCAACTGTTTTCGCCCTGAGGGAGTAGAATTCTAAACTTTAGATTATTGCAGTTACTGAGTTATATCACCTAAACGTGTTTAAGTTATTGAACAATTGGGAATATCATTCAAACTGATTTTAATTCGCTCCAGATAATAACATGATACAATTTCTTTTAAGCAAAATATATGTCCAGCGAATTTCTTAGTATTTTTTTACTCGCGATTTTTTCTAGTTTCCAAAAGTGATCGTAAATACAAAAACAGTTGTATTTAGTGTGTTTTACATGGAGCTGCAAACATTGCCAATGTACAGAATGTAGTACACGCAAATCCCTTTAATTTAATTCACATTATACTCTCAATAATAATTCTAAAAATACAATAGTTTAAAACTTTGTATCCTTCTAAGTGAATGCCTTGAAGGTTATTAACTTCCAGCGGATCTTCAGGACTGTGAGCTGATCATGACGTATGTGCGAGTGCAGTTTCGGAACAACCCAAACTATTTTGTTTTTATTTCGGCAACTGCTACTTAGACTAAGTAAAATAAACGAGTAAAATGTTAAGTAAATTAAGTAAAATACTGAATTGTCAGGGCTTCGTTCCTGCTTATTTTACGTTGAACTCTCAGGTACGAATGCGGATTACTTGAAATTATTTTAATTTTTGACGATTCATTTTCAGCATTTTTGTATAGGTAATAATTGAGAATATTGTGAATATCACGGAATTTGTCAAAATCGATTGCAGCTTTGAGCTATGTTGCTACTGAAGCAGGTTCAAGACTGTTCAGCTTGTGGCTTAAGTATTGGGTTATTTTTTATACACAGCGATGTCCGTGCATACAATAATGTATATACTCTAATTCAGGCTTCAAAGCTACAAGACAGTTTGTATACTTTACGCTTATCTGCCAAAAATGATACTGATAAGTGAATTATTTTCCTCAAAAATGTATGGATCTACAAGCGACAAAATTGAAGCCATTGAGCTCAATTATTTGAAGCGTTCTTTAATATCCGCTGATTAATTTCTGTTCGGTATCCTGTAATAGTTTTCACTTCAGCTAGTCAAGCGTTACATTTTTCAATCTGCAAATAACTCTATTGATTAACATTGTAATTCATCAGTGCAAATCGAAGGGAAATAACAAAACAGTTATTAACAAGATAAGTTGTAATTAGTACTGCCCCTATACGAACGACTAGAAAATCTATTTGCACGGGAAACTTTTCTTTATTAATCACACCTACGTACATACAATTTTTCTAGTAAACATAATATTTTTAAGAATTGCTATGACGTACATTACGTGCTAAATATCTTCCATAGCAACCATCATGTCTGCTTCCGGCCGCTGATTTCCGGGAGACAATTTGTATCGCATTTCTTCAGATCCTTCGGCCAGTTTCAGTCTGAAGTTCAGGATCAGTTTGGCAACAGCGAGTTTGACTTCCATCAGCGCAAATCTTTGAGCTGAAATTAAAAAAATATACTCTGAAAATACTGGTTGGATATATCTAATAGTGTTATCTTAGATTAATTTCGTTCAATTAAAGTAAGAAAAAGACCTCAATCTGAGCTGCATTTGTAACGAAAATGTTTCGTTTTTCAGTTTATCCTGTAATTAAGAGGATATAATTAGAAAACCTTACTGGGAAAGCGTTGTTAAAACTTCATTAACACTAGAATTTCCTTCAGAGCCTAGAGCCAAAACAATGACAAACAAGAAATCATAAAACATAGCTCATAATTCATATGTTTTGGAGTTCAATTTCGTTACATAAAAAAAATCAATTTACAAATAAGCGATCCAGGGATCTTTTATTTCAGCTCACAATCCATCCGGTATTTAAAATAAATTTCATGGGCAATATCCACAAAAACCTACCAATACACATCCTGGGTCCAAGACCGAAAGGCAAATAAGCTCCAGATGGAATTTTTTCTTTGTTGCCGGGCAAGAATCGCTCAGGCTGATAGTCATCCGGATCCGGGAAGTAGTCAGAGTCTCTGTGTAGGGACCAAATAGGGATGGAGACCAGCATTCCTTCGGGAACAGTGATGGAAGTGTCCGGAATCCTGGGAGTATAATTTTTTTGGCATTTATGTTTATCATGAAACTGTTTATAATGAAACTGACTATTGTGCTTGTAGAAAACGAAAAGAATAGAATAAACAAATGAAGAACACGGTATGTATTCATTGCATGTTCTTTAAAATGTTTAGTTTTGCCTTGCTTGGTGTGAGAATTGAATCAATGTATTATAAGTTTTATAAATATGCGCACGGTTGATTAACCACATGATTTTTTTAATGCGTTTATAATCTCTCCTTAATGCTGATAAACTTGTCGTGTTCTGGTTTCTAGTCGACTCTAGATTTTTAAAACTATTTCATTCTCATAAAACATCTACTAAAAATCCTTTTTGATTTACCAGACGATCAGTGGATAAATCATACAGCCAAGCAAGTTCGTTATAATGGCAGAGAAACACACACGTGATGTTTTATTCTAATGTATGAATTCGTTTTTACCTGTACGCCTTCGTACACCGCCGCTCTGTGAACGTCGTGGGAGGATACAAGCGCAGGGCCTCTGTAATTAACGATAAATTATTAATTCTCAATGACGTTGCGATATTTGATCTATAACAGATGAAACTGTTGTCAAGAACTATAACACAGTTCCTGCGAAGGGGCCCCGCCGATAGGTTCGTTAGTTTGGGTTTGGTGTAAATTTTACAGAGCCTTCTAGTGACTTAAGTGTACAAAGTAAAGATATGCACCGGTTAGGAAATCGCCCGAAACGTGTTAACACGTTGACTTCGAAGTGGTACGTATGTGTACCACTTAGGTTAGGTTCTGTAATTTTTTCAGATCCTTCTAGTGACTATGCGTACAAATAAGTTTTACACCCATCAGGCAATCGGAGGCAACGTGTTAAACATGAACATTAACACGTTTGTTGCGATGCGACCCACCGGTGGGTCACTTAGGTTAGGTTCTGTAATTTTTTCAGATCCTTCTAGTGACTATGCGTACAACGTGAAGTTTTACACCAATCAGGCAATCGCAACAAACGTGTTAATTCCTACCAAAGAGATGATCCTTGGATGATAAGAATTAGGGTTTCAGGTGCATGAAACTAAACCATAAATTTTCGATCAAGTTGTTGTGTTGGGAATGTAACTCAAGAGTTGGGTCGTCATGTGTAATATTATTACACCTATAGATCTGCGCGTAATCGTACAATATTTTTAAGACGATAGTATAAACAACTTGTAATGTTTTACCCTGTGGATCAGTTGTAAACTTAATTTCTTTCTGCTGTCTTACTAAGCGCATTTGATACTGAAACTGCTTTGCTCTTCAACCTTCATTCATTAGTAAAATACTTAGAACAGGATGCTTCAAGTTTTATGCGTTCTCAACTACCGTAATCGGCTCATCAATATTCTAGGGAAAGGAGCAGAAGGTTTTTTTATCTCAAGGTATAATGCAGGTGAAATACATATTTTTAAGTGAATTTCGTTCTCTCAAAACAGGAAAGTACCCACTAACTGGAAACGAAGAGCATGTTAAGCCAGGACATGTGTAGTTTGAAAACCTGTACTGAGTCAGTTCCGTCATCAGTTTTGTACATCATATTCAGATGCAGCCTGAAGAAAACCACAAAAAAATCATGGCATTTGCTTGCTTATCTAGTTTTTTAATAAACACGAAATTTGCTTAATGAACATCTGTACCCAGTCGTCTTTTGATCGTAAAAACGATTGTTTTTTAACACGTTGCCTGCGATTGCCTAGCTGGTGCAAATCTTTACTTTGTACACACAGTCACTAGAAAGCCTTGAAAAAATTATAGAACCTAACCTGAGCGACCCACCGGCGGGTCGTATCGCACTCAACGTGTTAATAAATCATTGCAAGCACGAATAGAAAGTTTTTTCTGCTAATAGACTTTTTAGGCGTCAGTAAATTGAGTTGTACTCGACGTAGCTTAAAAAAAAGAATGAAGATAGTTTTTTGTATTAATATTTACCTGAGTCAGTTGTTTAGACGACGAAGGAATGAGTTTAGTTTAGTTTAGTGCTCTCACATACAGGACAAATTTTTCTAACTAGTATGATTTTCAGATACCAAATTTTGTATTCGCTTATAATCATTAATCATGACATCATTTATTTAGATGCACGTCTACGTAGGATGTGAAGAATTCTAGGGTACGAATTGTCTTTCATGATTTGTGTGTCTATAAACATTAGATGAGGAAATATTAGAAAAGGGGTCATAGTCACTGGGTGATAAGGTTGTTTATCACAATAGATAGCGAGGGAGATTATGCATGTCTGATACGGGCACGAAACATTAACCTCCCTAAAGGCGTAATCATCTGAAGGAAAGGGACACTTGGCGAAGTATTACCAGGGTCGTGAAGTATTTCTTAAATCTGCTACTAATACTAAGCAATTTCGATGCAAGGATGCCTACGGGGATGACTTTTTCTCTCGAGTGAAAAGTAGCTGAGCTAAACGCAGCGTTTTGCTGCCAGCGTTATGTGTGCATTGTTGTATGAGGTGTAGAAGAGGTCAGAACGAGAAGTTGGGCAGAAAAGGAACTTATTCTTCGATTTGGAGGAATCCTGACAGTGTAAAATATGTGCGTGGCTACTTAAGAAAATTTGTAAATTTCGTAGAGAAATTACTCGTACGCGTACGCCCATGGTCGTAAGATCCAGGCTGCACGTCTGCTAAGTTCCTGTCAATCTGTGCATTAACCCAATAATGAATTAAGATAAAGAATGAGCGCATTTCCAACTGATTATTGTTCAAAGTTGGGTATCAGTATGACCACCTCTGAAATTTGTTCTCCTGCGACAACAGTGAAGCAAGCAATACGAGGGAGAAGGACATAAACGAAGGGACATAGTAGACTTGATGTTGGAAGTGAGGGAGTTGTGCAATACATCGGAACAGAAATGTTAATTAAGTTCATACTCTGGTTTCATGTTACGTTTTCTAACTATGTAAAATTTGAATCCAAATTTATGCATTTAGGTTAATAATTGTCAACGTTCGTGTTGGCACTGCTAGTATATATGATACATATTTTCTAACGTAGTTAGTGTTCTAGAATATCACGGCGAAAGCCTATATCACTGTAATATTGAGCAGGAATATAAAAAACTTTGTTTATGATGCGACTTTTCCATTTAGCTGAAACATTTGCTGCTTGTATTTATAAGCTGCGGTTTACTTTAGAAGAGAGGTTCTCGTACATTGTAACAGTAAATAATTTTGAGCTGAATAGGTGAACTCTGCCTCGTAATGTCCATCACGGCCCTGAGGCAACAGTTGACGGGTAAATAATTTTAGAAATATTAAAGCACAAATCAAGATACGATATCCTACGAAAGAGTTATATTCAGTATCTTACTGGCCAGTTTAATTATGGCATATCCTTGTATATAATGCATATTTACATTCAGTATCTTACTGGCCAGTTTAATTATGGCATATCCTTGTATATTACGCATATTTACATTCAGCATCTCACCAGCCAGTTTAATTGTGCCATATATCTGTATATTACGCACATTTACATTCAGTATCTTACTGGCCAGTTTAATTGTGCCATATATCTGTATATTACGCATATTTACATTCAATATCTTACTGGCCAGTTTAATTGTGCCATATCTCTGTATATTACGCATATTTACATTCAGTATCTTACTGGCCAGTTTAATTGTGCCATATCTCTGTATATTACGCACATTTACATTCAGTATTTTACTGGCCAGTTTAATTGTGCCATATATCTGTATATTACGCATATTTACCTTCAGTATCTCACCGGCCAGTTTAATTATGCTTATGATCTCTGTATATTACACACATTTACATTCATTATCTCACCGGCCAGTTTAATTGTACCATATCTCTGCATATTACGCGTATTTACATTCAGTATCTTACTGGCCAGTTTAATTATGCTTATGATCTCTGTATATTACACACATTTACATTCATTATCTCACCGGCCAGTTTAATTGTACCATATCTCTGCATATTACGCGTATTTACATTCAGTATCTCACCGGCCACTGCAGCATCCAAGTACGGAGCTTCCATGATGTCCTGGTACGTAAGCTCCTGCTGCTGCCGTCCTTCAGTGAGAGTCCTTAGTTCTTCTCTCAATTTTTCCTGACAAAGCGCGTGTTTTGCGAGGGAAAACACGACGGCCGTCACAGAATTGGACGTGGTGTCGTAACCGGCAAGAATGAATAAAATTGACTGCGCCACAATCGCTTCATCTGTCACCGCTGAAAAAATACGAACGAGTTCTTCGAATAATTTTTGCTCCAGTTCACAGAAAACTTAGGTCATTTTAATGAGGAGGCTCATTATTTAAATTGAGTGGAAATCAAAAGTTCAGGGATTTCATCGAGAAACTTTCAATGTAATCAAGAAACCGTCAATAACGACAATTTGAAGTAGATAAAAGTGCCGTGAATTTAGTAACGACCATAAATTCAGTCAGGAGACCATAAATTCTATCAAGAGACCACCAATTCAATCAAGAAATCATAAACAAAGGCATAATGAACTGTATGAAAATGCAGTGAATTTAGAGGACCATAAATTTAGTCAAGAGGCCATAAATTTGATCAAGAAATCCACAATTCCTGGTTGATTTAAATTTGGATGGCAGCGTTGCATTTGATAACTATAACACTGCAGATCACACCGAATGTCTTATTTTTATAAAATAAAATTCCAGGAAATTGTTTTGGCCTCTGAAGGTCATATATTTTCCCCCGATTTAGTTTTTATCGACGTGCACCTGCAATATTCATTGCTTTAGATTTTACAGCTTCGTTGATCAAAGACGATTAAATTGAAGCGCTCAAGTATCCATAATACTTTTTATCTTGATCAAGTATCATAATGTATATCATAGGTGCATGCCAGTACCACAAATTTATCAATTGGATATTTTTTGATGAAGTTAGTGTAAAATGTGTTTCTAATTATTTAACCTATCCATGTTGTTTAAACCTAAAATTCGCTTGCGTACGCTACATTCACAGTTTTGATATGCACAGTAGTAGTGTTGTGAACCCCGACTGCAATCAAATAATGGACCAAACACCCGTTCCTGTTGCCATATTCTGCTCTGCTGATTAATATGATACTAGGTCACTTCAGCTATGAAACTGTAAAATAATTTCTACCTGCATACATGAGGTCTATTTTCAGCAAGTGCTAATTGAACTCATTATATTGTCAGTGATTCACCATCTGCATGAATGTATTATGGTATTTTCCTCCTCAAACAACTGGGCAATAATTTTGCTTGTTTCTAGTTCTGAGCTCTTGATAAATTATTCAGCCAACACGAAGGCTCAAACAGCACACACGTGAGCTGGTTGCCCAGTCAGTGGCATACAGCCCCTAAACAAAAACGAGCTCATCTCTTCTACATACTCACGGAATTTATTCAGACGTTTTTGTTGCAAAGCATCGCCTGACTCCCTTGCTTCCAACATCAGGTCCACAAAATCCCCTCGTTTGGGGCCCTTCTGTCTCTCAATGATTGTTTGCTTCACTGTTGTCGCTAGGGAGCGAATTTGCTGTGTCGTCATACTGATGCCTAGCACTTTGGCCAGCGATGGCACGAGAACCATTAACAAAAACTTGAACATTCTTTTGGCATTCGACTGGAAGATAGATTTTGCATTTTCGATGAATGGGGAATTCTCGTTGTTCAGAGAATTGACATTTAAACCGAAGGCACATGAGCTGATTGTGTCCATTGTAAAGTTACCAAACATAGAGGGCATGTTTATGCGATGTTTTACATCCCTTCCAGCTCGGCATGCGTCAACAAGAACGTTTGCTTTTTCTTTCACTAGATGGAACATATTTTTCATCTTCCCTGAAGAAAATGTGGGACTCATTACCGATCGAAGTCCTTTCCAGTGACTTCCCTTGGCGTTCGTCAGCATCTCGTCAATAACGTCATCGTTGAAAACGAAAGATCTGCGATCAATGAAGTGATCAAAGTCCTTAATCAATATAGTCTGGACCAGAGAAGGTTCAAGAACCGTGAGTGACGGAGTTAGCCAGTCATAGAGACCAATCATTCGGTCGTTTTTGTGTTGTTTGTAGGCCTGAAAAAATGTTACGTATATTACTTATGTAAGCACAGTATCTATCGGTGGAATGACTACTTCTTTGGATTCATAGAAAATACATTGAATTCATGTACTATTTCGAAAAAAAAAATTGGACAAAAAACAATGCAATACACAAGAAATGAATTAGCTCATCTCACCTCATCAATCAATTGATGCCTCCTGACTTTTCTCGAGATGTAATATAAAAAGTGTCCCACCCAGAACTGAGTGGGTGGAGAATATACTCCTAATCTCTTCCAGTAACCATGGCGCCATCTCTCGTAGGTGAACAGCGACGTGATGGCAACCACCAGCAGTGCTAGGGTTACCCAAATCATTCCTGAAAAAAAAATTATATCTCTGGATTATGAGTTTAGTACATGAGAATCTGGGTCATCAATCTGCTGCACATTTGGCAGCTAAAATATGTCGCTCAGTCGTTGATATTTTTATAACAAAGTTACGCGTACTCAGGTGGAAGTTAAAAGCGGTCAAGGGAATATCAAGTACGATTATAACCTTATTTTTTTAGGAAAGGCTTCTCGCACTTTCACAGGTACAAAATCAGTCGCAAAGGTTACATTTGCACACACACCTGGAATGTTACATAGACGAAAAATAGTAAGTTTCTTGTTAAGAAGGCAAATATTCATCCATTACCGAGATTTGTACAAAATTTGGTAACATATCCGAACGTTCTCCTTTCATTCGCCGAGGTGAGCCGATGCATGACACATGTAAACAAATTTTCACCTCAATTCCCAAATCTAGCAGTTGAATGCACAAGCATGGAATTCCCCAACGCATCTTGCTTGACAGCTGAGCAGTAACTGTATTTCAGCTTAAATTTTAAAAGCCTCCTATTATATCTTAGACGATAAGTATTAAATTAAAATCATGGGACTGATTTAAAAGCTAATGTAAACGTTCATATCGTGCGTCGAAATCCTTGTTATCGACGGTGACGCGAAAGAAGTTTCGTCTAAGTTATTAGAAATTTACGTGGTCACTCACCTGGCGTTGATAAACATCGCAATAAATGCATATCTCCTTATGTTTTATTTAATTCGACTAAATAAACTTATTTTAGCAACTGAGGAATAATAAAAAGGATAGATAAGAGCTATGAAACATATATATATATATATATATATATATATATATATATATATATATATATATATATATATTACAAGTTCGCCGTTTCCTTCAGCTTCCACAAGTGGTCGTACCTTTTCAAGCGTCAGTCATAAATTAAACGTGCTTCAGCCACAAGATTTTTTGCACAATGCTGAAGTTCCTAAACGATTTGTCCTTGGAGCGTCAGCCATGTCAAGGGGATAGGGTTCAAGACACAAAATAAGCCTCAAGAATCCACATAAAAAGTGCGCGACTCCGAATGAAAAACCTCGTCAAAAATTCACAAATTATTCCTATTATATAATTGAACATAATTTCTTCATGAACAGAGCTCTGTACAAAAAACAATTTCTCCTGAAGTATTTGCTCATAGACTAGTAAAAAAATTTCTTGGAATAACATTAAATTTTTAGCTACTACAGGAAGGACCTTACCTGAAGCAGTCTGTGTGTTCAGAGAACTTCTGTGCTCGCGTCAATGGTGTGCAGTGAAATGATTAGGAATTGCAATATTATCTCTACCCTCTGAACTCCTCAGATACGTTTTCTATTGCTATTTTCATGGTCTTCTTCAGTAGAAATTTCAGTGAGTTGTGTCGTGAGTCAATCAGAAAGTCATTGCTCGATTTGAATTCTTGTTTACATTTCTGCGTGCACGTTAAACTTTTGTCATTTGAAAATTTATTGCAGTGTTTAGCCCTAAGCAAGAAAGGAAAATATCTCAAAGTTTAAAAGGTGTTGTTAAGGATAGGTTTTAACGCAAAACTATTTTTACGGTTTTATTACTTTGGTTTCCTCTTGAAAATGAATTAGTACCTGAGAATGCATTTAAGTATTTTCGGTGTGCTTACTTAACGCTCACTGATTGGTTCTATCACGAAAAAAAATTGTAAAAAGCCTTATAATGAACAAAATGGCTTGAGAGGACAGCGTTGGACAGCCCAACGTTGCAATATATGAATGAATTGTAGTGGAAAGGCGAGTGATGCATTTCATAACTTGCATCAGACCTTAAAAGCCTTCTCCATGTGATGATAATTGATGATGCCTACCTTGATGATGATGTCAACTTTGATTATGATGGTACATTGCTACTTTCATTTAGAATTTTATGGGATGTCTATGCTGATGTTAACCATTCTGGTAATTTGAGTTACAGTATTTCATGACAGTTTGTTGATAGAAATCATTCGCATATCTAAATAGTGTGTAATTAATGAGGCTAAAAGTGGAAATGTGAATTTTCGCCGGGTAAGCTAAGAATTATAAATTAACGCAGAGAAGCTAAGGTATTGTTTATCCAGTTCAGAGCATGCCTCTTTTAACGTTAAATTTTGCTGAGTTTTAAAATTACCTGTTTTTTCTAAATGCGCATAAAATTGACTTCGTTGGTAAATTGATTATCAAAATAAAAAGTAACAATCATCTACATTCAACTCATAAGTTATGCATCATTATGTTCATATTTTGTTCTTTCAGGCACGTGTATTTATAAGCAGTGGATGTTTTTTCTCAGCAATTTGCACTGTCTAACTCTGTTTGACATCTCAGTAGATGTGACATCGAATGTCCGACTTGAAGTCGTTCTTGCATGGCTAGTACAGGTATACTGCACCATTGTAGCAAGTTTACTGCACCATTGTAGCAAGGTTACTGCGCCATTGTATCAAGGTTACTGCGCTATTGTATCAAGGTTACTGCGCCATTGTATCAAGGTTACTGCGCCATTGTATCAAGGTTACTGCGCCATTGTATTAAGGTTACTGCGCTATTGTATCAAGGTTACTGCATTATTGTATCAAGGTTACTGCGCCATTGTATCAAGGTTACTGCGCCATTGTATCAAGATTACTGCGCTGTTGTATTAAGGTTACTGCGCCCGCCATTGTATCAAGTTTACTGCGCTATTGTAGCAAGTTTACTGCGCTATTGTAGCAAGTTTACTGCACCATTGTATCAAGGTTACTGCGCCATTGTATCAAGTTTACTGCGCTATTGTAGCAAGTTTACTGCACCATTGTATCAAGGTTACTGCGCCATTGTATCAAGTTTACTGAGCCATTGTATCAAGTTTACTGCACTATAGTATAAACTTTACTGCCTTCATCAAAGCTGAAAAAGCGATGCACTGTACTGGTTCACGGAATTCAAATCTATAGGCATAATTAGGTCGTTCGTTGTAATCGAGTTATCATTTTCAAATTATTTAAGTAAATTTTGAAATGAAGGCAGTTATTTTGGAACGTGTTGTATACGTTCCTTCAAATTTTTTCTCTCGTTCTATGCTCGTCTGTTTAACATGCTGGATTCGTCAGATTTTGATGATTTATACAAAGTTTGCTGCTGTCCTGTTAGCGATATTGGTGTGTTTATGAAGGGATATTCAAGAGCAAACAACAATGTACGGGTTTCATCCATACGACTTTTTCCATGGGAATATGCTAACATGTGTTAAATCAATATATGTCACTGCACATAAAGAAATTGAGTGTTTGTGAATAACTTCAAGATCTTCCTCAGCGATTATTCCAGAAAACGTATAATGGAATTCATTGTAAAAGTTGAGAATCAATAATACACTATGTATATCTCCAGCACGTGTGTTTTATAGATAAAGTGAATCAGAAGACTTGAAAAAACAGTCTGCGGAGTTCTTTACAAAAACTATTCTTGGGTTTAATGAGATCTGGTCTAACAAAAAATTCTCTTTGCGTCTGGTATGTATGCGAACGTCTGTTGTCAGTAATGCGACTTAATAAGTATTATAATGGGACAATCAGTAATGAGACTGAATGAATACTTATAATCTCATCAAAAACATCTTCACATTATTACAAGGTCGTAAGATCTAATGACTTCAGGAGTAAAACTCGGAAGCCTCTAATTTTGTAGTGGATGTACTCTCAAAAAAGGACTACGTTTTCGTACATGGGGAGGTGCTGGCGCATGCGATTTGGTGAAGCACAATCCTGCGTATTAAGAACTTGAATTTCCAGATTTTCAAGAAGAATCTTCATCATTAAGGGAATTAGCGGACTCCACGGGAGGACAGCGACTTCGCTCATTCTGTTCTGACAAATCCTCTTCTTGTCAAGGTTCCTAAACTAAATCATCGCTCGTTTCGTTCTGATGTATGGAGTAACTGGACCATTAAACCAATGAAGTTTCTTGTAATCTTAGGAAAATTTTCACTTCGTTAAAAATGTATTAAGGTCCGGACCAGATACGAGCAGAACTAGAATGCAACCTGTTTTTTCCTGAGATTTTCTTTCAGCTTCAGTGGATTCTGTATCATGTTATGGGTGTTGTTGTAGCCATAATACAGCAGCTAAGTATTTTCAGTGCCCATGGCTCCTATGACATTCAATTTACTTAAAATACCTATTTTACTGTAGCATTATAATCCCACACACAATGTTTCAAATACTTCTTGACAAGTCTCCACGATATGAGTTCTCTTGAAATTCACCTTCAATTGATGAGCTTGTCTTTAGAAAAAGTATGATATTTTTCATTGTTAACTTACTTGTTATCAACTTTAGGCTTTGTACTCCGATGTATTTTAATGTTAGTGAAACTCGTTTAACTTTAAGATGTTCAAGGGCAAGTAAGTCTTAAAACTAAGAATAATTTGTCTCAACAAAACTACGCGATTAAGTTAAAAATGGCACTTGATACGTGATGTTCAGATATAGAACGAATAGGAGGGGGGCAAAGTAAGTTTTTTAAAGCTAAGAAGATCGGAGCCTTCCTAATTAAAATGTAATTAAAGTTTAAAACGACGCTAGTTCAGTTTGATGATACAAGGTTAGGGAGTAAGAAGTTTCGTTTTTATTTAGAAAAGCTTTGCTGGATGTGATGATGCAAGTGCAATCGAAGTGTATGTATGGCTATATTAGATACATAGTCGAAGCTTGCAAGCACTACCATACAATAAATGGAGATGAAGTTTGTATATCATACATGAAGTCGAGGCTGACATCCACCTGATGTTATAGAAACCAGTAGCACAGTACATGAATGAAGTAAACCATTTATAAGAAATAAAGAAGTTTTCTCGGGTTAGTTAGCAAGCGCATCAAAATTGATTTCAATAGCCCGCACTGATAGTATATGTACAGGATGAATACCTAAAGCAATGATACGCAGCTAAAATACATATATTCCTGCTGCAAAATCTGTGTGTACGATAGTTTAAAGTATAATTTTCGTTTAATAATTTGGCGTATCCGGATAGATAAAAAAATGCGGACGTTTTAAGAAGATAATTTTTAAGCTAATTAAGTAGCAATTAGTTTTGAGTGTATGCTGGTCTTGGGTAAAATCCTCAATTATATAAAATGACATCACTAAACATTCATGGACATTTTTTCTTCTATTATTCATTCTTAGAATTCCAACTTAGAATATAAATTCAACGTAGATACCCACCAGCTCAACAAACCTTCATGAGGAAAAATTAAGTGCTCGTTTATACCTGAGGGATTTTTAGAACAATCTAATACTAAGAATGACCGTCATGTGTTTATATATTTATTTATATATTTATTTATTGATATATTTATATATTTATATATTTATTTATTTATTAATGTTTCGTGTCACTTTCAAAAAATTAGAGAGATCCAGAGCCTCATATACTCGCGTCCGTATCATGGATACCGAGTTCGGCGGGGTATTGCCTATGATTCGGGTACATTGTGCCTGAATATGACACGAATTGCAGAGTCAATTGCAGCAGTAGAAAACTAAATGTCTTAGTTTTCACGAGGAATGTTGTCCTTAAAGAAATACTCAATGAAAACCTTTGTCCTTCCTTAATATATATAAAGCTAAATATATTGCATTGCGTTCTTATATGTAATTTTATTTAATATCTTTTCAACAGTATTTGCCATCATTTTTGAGGAAACTGGTATTATCACAAAATCTCTGCCGTCATTTTTTGACGGCTGGGTACACTAGTCCCACTATATAGTAGTTTGTTGCTTGCTTATTTGCTTGCTTGGTCCGTCTCTCTGTCACGCTCCTTAGGATTTAGATAGGAGAAAATTCGGTGAGGTATACATGTATCGTAAGCATTGTATTGTGGATACCAAAGGTACATCCTTCAATAAGGAAACTCCTTCGTAAATCTTGCGTCCACTGCCAAATAAAACGAAAAAATCCAGTAAAAGACAGGGGAATTCTTGCCGTGTGTGTTTACTAGTTTTGGAATAATTGGTTATGCAATGCCACGTTTGACAGAGCACGTAGGCTTTACAGGCGACTGTTTAAACAGTTTTGACTGGCATCTACTAGGCACTGGTAAGCACTAAGAACACTGGCAGTGGACCAGCGAAGTCCGTGAAGTGAGGTAGTGTGGAAGGCCTCCATCGTTTACATTTGACAGGTAAACTTCTGATAAATTTTTCTTGCCGCAAACGTTCACTGTGTACATACAGATACTTGATTTTTAGGCTGAAAACAATATTCATAAGATTTTATGGAACGAAGATCCTTGTGAATGTCCATTCATTCATATTTTCTTAAAAGTTTCTAAATGTCTTCAGTAGTACTTGATGCTTTCAAACTTCATTTAAAGTTTATCTTCTGTTCAAACCAGGGCTTGCATATTTGCTCTTCGCTATCTTATCGGAGCCACGAAACATCGCTTTGTGTTTTTGGTGCGTTTTTTGCTTGGAAATTGCGCTTAATCCATTTGTTTCCCGCGAATACTTCATGCGTGAACTGGAAATTTTAATTATATGACATGGAACCACTATCCTTACATATATATTTTGTTGATGGTTCTTATGTACCGTAATAAGCTATTTGAGGCATTTTATCTATTTAGTTAAGTAGGATGAAGTAACTAGTTCATACTATTCTTATACATGTTTTTGTTAATAGTTCTAAATTACCGTGATCAATTACTCGAGGCATTTTATCAATTTAGTTAAGTAAAATGTACTAACTTGTTTACTAAGGACGAACTTTACCGTCCACCATCAAAGATGATGAATGATCTCCTTCAACATTTCCTTGGAAAGTATTACCTAGGCCTAAGGTTATGATAACTTCAAAGGTGAAGTTTATGGTTACTCAAAAAGGATGACATGTTGAATTTTGAATTGCAGTTCTCCTTTTCTTACACAGCTTCAATTACCGTCTTCCAACCTCAATTAGTTGCAGGAACACTGAATGTCGTCTAGCCATCAGTTGCCGTCTGCTACTAGATAACTTCTCCATTCCTTATCTACCATAGCTAACCTTGCTTTCTTCGTCAACTGTTCGTAAATTTGTTGATGCGTTGGTACCTGTTGAGTTAGGTTGCAATTCAATAGTTTACTTGCTGATGGACGTCCTTCTTATAAGTTCGAATAATTTTAGTTGACATTGTTCAAAATTGTTCTTAGTGAGTAATTAGTTGAGGTAGACTGAACTACCCCTACATCGTCTGAGGTACGGACTTAAATACCTTGTGAAGAAAATGGGCCGTAATTCGGCTTACGTTTGCATAACAATAATTTCCTTTCAGAATGGATTTGAAAAAGAACAAGGCTCAATCTTTCCGCATAATTTTCTCTTCCTCACTGTACTCATAGCAGAGGTAATTTCACATGCTAGCAGCATTCTCTAGATGTGTGCGTTGGGCTTTCTGCAGAATTTAACGCTCACCAAGACGCCCAGAAGCTGTTCGGTATATCAGCCTTCAAGAAATCATGGAGAGCTTCATTAACTGGGTCATTTAATCGTTAAATTAAAATCAGAGTCCCGATTGCAATCGATAAATTATCGATGCGATGAAGGCTCTCAACCAAAAGTCTACTCCAAACTGGAGATATTGCTCAACTATGAATCTCTTAGACCTATGAGGTTTTAGTACCTGGAATAGACAAATACCAGAAAAATGACTCCTAATTAACTTATTCATTGCGTGAACGGATTGAATTGACTTCCTGAAAGTATATTCGTATGAAATTCAGTGAGAAATTGACCTTAATAAGGCGTCACTCTGCTGTTGCTTCTTCACCCCCACATACAAGATGTGCGTGATCGCGATGTAAAATGCCTGCTTCAAGAATTGATCCACTGTGGTTCACGAGTAATTTTAACACGTTTGTTGCGATTGCCTAGCTGGTGCAAATCTTTACTTTGTACATACAGTCACTAGAAAGCTTCGAAAAAATTACAGAACCTAACCTAAGTGACCCACCGGTGGGTCGCATCGCAACAAACGTGTTAAGATCGGATTGTATGCAGTATGTTCGTAAAATGCTTCATCGCCTTTCATGCACAACAATTTTGAGAGACCTGAAGGTTCTATTCCGACTCCATTACTTTTCCTATGTATATCTATAAATGATTTTCCCTAGTGTCTGAGAAAACTGTCAATTACTTCGAGTGATGATAACCAGATAACCAGTAAGAAAGAAGAAATAAAAATAAGAAGACGAGAAGAACGAGTCCTTAGACGAGAGTAAGGGTGGGGGTATATGTGATCTAAAAACAAAAAAAAACACTGAAGGCACCAGGCATACACGTGCAATTTGAAATTGTAGTACGACGAAACTATCGAAACTGATTTTAACTAAATGCTAGTAATTCAGTATCTATTTTCGAATATAATACAAGGATGTTTCTCAAATAAACTACAACTTCCTGAAATGTCAAACCAGGAAAACAGGTACAAATTTAAATGAATTGTTTGATCAAATTGTGTATTTTTGCTATCAACATTGACAAAGCCCAAAATAGGAACAAACAAACCCGAATGCATTGAATCGAATAAAGTTCATTTTAAATGAGAGAAAAATATATCGTGTTAGTTTTTATTGCGTTTTGACTACCGCTCCTTAGTTAGCGGAGGTGCGCGAAAAACTTAACACGTTGCCTCCGATTGCCTGACTGGTGTAAATCTTCACTTTGTACGCACAGTCACTAGAAGGATCTGAAAAAATTACAGAACCTAACCTCAGTGGTACACATACGTACCACTTTGGAGTCAACGTGTTAAAAGAGAATGACATACATGTATGCACTTCCCCGCCGCGGTTGTTTGCGAAGGCATATTTAAGGAACGCAATTACGCTACGAAGATTTAATGAACCTCGAAAGAGCAAAGTCTCTTCAATCATAAAGCTCGATCTTTTTCCCTCCCCATAACGCATATCAAAGTCGTGCAAACGTTGTAAAAATTTTCTCTTCATGGGCTGAAAACCACAAACTAGACAGAAATAATATTTTTGTGTCCCTCTGCTGTCACAACACAATGTAGAAAGCTCTGTCAATCGCAGAAGCTTTCCTGTAGAATAAGCTACTCAGTCAGCAAAAGACTTCAAGGTAAATGTAACACACCTCTTCGAATTACGAACAATACATCGTTTTTCCGTGCATTAACACGTTTGTTGCGATGCGACCCACCGGTGGGTCACTTAGGTTAGGTTCTGTAATTTTTTCAGATCCTTCTAGTGACTATGCGTACAAAGTGAAGTTTTACACCAATCAGGCAATCGCAACAAACGTGTTAAATCAAATTTGTAAGTCAGTGTGGAACTTTAGCTTTGTAATACCGTAAGCTACTAATGTAGTTTTAATAGTTTTTCTGAGACCTGAAGAGAGCTAATTGTATCCTGCATACTCAGCTTTCAAACCTCTAAATAACTAATGATCTTTGTTATCTAATGTGGATTCGAAAAGAAGGATTTTTCCTCATTTACTTCCATCCATTACAAGAATTTTAGTTTCAACATCTGTGCACCCTTACCAGTATTAGGCTAATTGACGCAAAATTCTTCCTGTACTCAACTCCTGTGATAACCTTTCTAATTTTCTTTATACAGGACAGGTTGTATAGTTTTTATTCCTTTTTAATGTGTGTTTTTCAACCACATGCCGATCTATCAAATTAGCATACCAACATTGATTATCGGGTGCTTGTTGAATTCGATCACATTATTCTCTCTGGTCGGAAACAGTTGCTGCATCCAACTTTTGATGCTGGTCGGAAACAGTTGGTGTAAAGGGAAAAAGTCAAAATTCGACTCGTACGATATACTTTCACAATTACATTATGCTTTAAAAAAGTACAAGAAGCAAAGATAATTAATTTACTGAATTTTTTTTCGGATACATTCTTCTCCCGACTGCGCACCAACTATTTCCCACCAGAGTGAGTAATTTGTGTCACATATTCCGCCCACTGCCTATTTTATTCAAAGCTTTTACACAAGTTCCGAAAATAACAGTAAAAATAAATCACCTTCTTAATTATGCAATTATTTTACACCAGAAAACAGTCTCGGATTATTTTCTGCACCAAAGCTTTCATATTCCGTGATAAACTGTTTACCAATTACATCAACCACCAGCTTGGTCGACTGGTGAGCGAATCTGCTTGCGAGCGGGAAGACCCGGGCTCGAATCCCGCTGCCGACATGGTTGACGCGGCTAGAAATACGGCATGGGACTTGGGTAAAACAACCGAATAATTATCGAAGTAATTATCCGACCCAAGAATGGGCCAGAAGGTTCGTTCCTATAGCCTCATTCTATTCTATTCTATTCTGTACGAATTAAATTTGTGTATCTATCGTGTTTTTCTTCCGTACATGATGAAATAACTGACTCGTATATGTAAAAATTAATTCATTTTAATTTGATGTCAGTAATACATAGTAAATTTTAACGTAACTTGCACTGCAAAGTTTTCTTATCAAAATATATTTAGCGCCCTTTGGTTTGTAAAAACTTGTCCGTATTGACCCTGTAAGTTCAACATACATAGTGATTTCTATCTCGGCGGAGTAGTCGCCCATGTCAAAACGAAATTCATACCAGCCAATTTTATTTTAACCTGTTGACAGTCACCACTCACTTGACAATAATAATACTATTGTCATATTACAATTATAATATGATAGTAATAACAACGCTAATTGAACTAATAAACATCATAACAACATATGATGTTAACGCCGCTGTGGTACCGTCGCGCATCTACATCATATGGTGTAAGTTGCCTGTAGAATGCAACTTGTACAAACATCATATGATGTGAATAACGCTTAACAGGTTAATTATCATTTTTTCGTATTACATATTAGTGGTTTTAATCCTAATCAAGTATAATTGTTTTCATAACAGTACATTTCTGTTGTACACATATGCTTTCATTTTCGTCGTGTAGAAGCTCAATGTTGCAACTACTCCTATAATGTTTACCTCCTATGGAAGTGATTAATTATTACAAAACATTGCAATATTTTATGCACCCAAATTTTGAAAACGAGATAACTTTATTCGTTATTGTTTACATATTCACATTACGTCCACTTCATCCTGGGCAGACAACCATGAAACTTAAATTCTTAGCTTTCGTTTTACCCAGTTCTCGTGTGAATTATTCAGAGATCTTATCTGACGGATTTAAGGAAAGATTCATCACGGAAAATTGCTCAGCCTTCAAACTTCCTCTGATGTCATTGCCGTCTTCTGTCTGGCTGTGTCGTGCAGGACTTCATCTTAAACTTGAGCAGCTACTGCAAGCTGTCCCTGTTGGCGGTGTGGAGACGCACGCTGTGTGTATGTTGTTCTTGCCCATACTAAACCAGCCTAGCCTACAGTTTGTCTGATCGAAACAAAATACTCGTGTTTCATTCTTTTACTACTTCCCATTTATTTATATTCGTTAATTATACTGTTATGTTGAAGATCCTTATGTCGTTTGTTGCGTATTCCATTTTTTCCGTTTTAATATATTTAATTTATAATTACGTTTTTTCGTTTCTTCATTGCTTCTCTCTGATCTCTTTTTTTATTTCACTCATGAAAATTTCTTTTTCAATTCTTACATTTTTTCTTTTCTGTATATTATTTCCTTTTTTCTCTCCTTTTTTCTTTTTTCGTCTCTTTTTCTCTTCTTTCTCCTTTCTCTCCTTTTTCCTTTTTCTCTTATTCTCTCTTTTTCTCTTTTTTTTCTCTCTTCTCTCTCTATTTTTATTTTTCTCTCGCATCTCTCTCTCTCTTTTTTCTCTTTTTCTCTTTTTTCTCTTACTTTTGTCTCCTTTTTTCTTCATTTTCCCATACTTTTTCTCTTCTTTTTTATTTTCACTCTATTCTATTTTCAAGTGATGAGAGCAACATTTAACGTGCATGGCATACATTTAAGGGTGTCGAAATGCCCATGGGAACAGAGTGACACCAGTAATTTTTGCAACGCTGAGTCTTAGGAGGCTCAGAACTTCGGTCAAACGCTCACACTGTCACTCTTACTTGCTCATAGCTCCTGACTACTTAACACGTTTGTTGCGATGCGACCCACCGGTGGGTCACTTAGGTTAGGTTCTGTAATTTTTTCAGATCCTTCTAGTGACTATGCGTACAAAGTGAAGTTTTACACCAATCAGGCAATCGCAACAAACGTGTTAAAGTCTTACCTAATATATCATGGTGGCACTTTATCTCATTGACGTGCGAAACATATTTGCTTAAACTTTTTGAGTGCACCAGAGCAATAATTTTGACTCGATTGGAAAATTGTTACAAAACTCTTTTTGAAGAGTGTTAAACAATCTTTAAGTTCTGCGCATTTTATACTATATACGAAACAGGCTTTTTCTTCCACGAAAACTTGTATAATATTCGTAGTCAGAGAAAATTTGATTTCGAAAGCCAAAATTAAGAAAGCAAAACTCCTACAGTATTCGTTTTTAGTTTATCTTACTCGAAAGGTTTTTGCCTTAGCAACGCCTGTTATTGAATAGTTTTCCATATCATATTATAAATATTTTACGGTACTGCTAACTCTGTTTTTATCCCGTCGATTTGTTTCATCAGGGAAGAATATTCTCATCTGACTTTGGGTTAAATTTGACAAGTTTCTAAAAACCAACCAATTCTTTCTCAATGACTGGGAAACACTATAATTTACGCCGTTCTTTTTGTGTGAAAATTATTACTCACATTTAATTAATAAGCAATTGAGGTCGCATTTGGTTTCATATTATTGCATTAGTTTGTCAGCAAAACTGAAGCAAAATTTTATTTAAGACTTGACTTGTACTGTTAACCAACGGCCATCCTGGTCCAAAAATATAGATTCTGGGCAACAGGAATTCTCCGCTTTAGATGAGAACATAAGCGTTCGCAACTAAGTAGCCTATTAGTTGTGTTGGCTAGTACGGCTGGTCTGCATGCATATTTTAGGCATATACTCAAAATTTAACAAGCGTTGTCATTGAAGTTAAAGAAGCAGCTTGCACTTGAGATTTTATATCCAATGAATGTTACTCAAAATTGTTTGTTATGTCTTGGACAGGAAATCGTTCATTCAGAAAAAACTGTGTGATTTGGTAGTGCATCTACGGAATTAACCCTTTAGCGACCAAGTGGACTATTCAGTCGCCTTTCACAGTCTTTGGGAGAATTGTTCTAATAATTAAACAGTGAGCAATATGAGGTTGCTACTAGGTTTGAACGCTTCGGCATGTTACAGCGTCGTTCTTTTGGCTGCCTGGCTCTCAGCATGCTTCATTGCATCAGTGTACAGACGGTCTTTGTGAGCTTAAATGTAGAAACTAGAAAAACAAATTGGTCGCTAAAGGGTTAACGTCGAGAACATTTGAAAGATTACAGCTAAAGTTAGGAGTGTACAGGAACATCAGGCTGCGCGAAACTTTTTTAAAATTCTGAACTGCTCTCGATACGCTGCTATAATTGAAACATTATGTAGTATAGTTGGAACACGTAAGTGTTCGTTTTCGAAATATCTACTTGTAAGAATATGTAAAAGTGTTTTAAACAATTCTCAACTTTAAGTTTCAATTTTCCCTTGATAACATACGAGTAAGCTGAGTGTATTAGAATTCGCGGAAATTCTATAAAAAATTATTGGTGTGAGCCATATTTACCATAAATATACTAACATAGAATCCACAAGTCAAACGTTCTGCAGCAGCAGCTTAACTATACACTTTTAATTTTTTCCTTCCTGTAGGAAAGGCCCACGCTACAGGAGACTAACGTTTCCGGTCACGCTCTAGAAAGCTTAATAGTTTTCTGGGAATTCTTAAATTACGTGGCTCGAGGTTTTAGAGCTGATGTCAAGCAACAAATTCTCTAGCCTTGAAACTTTCTCTGATGCTATTGCTGCCTTCCATCTGGATCAGTTTGACTTCTCAAGAGCTTCAGCGTGAACTTCGCTAGCTATTATATATGAAGTCTCTGCGTTATGTAGTAGCGTAAAGACGCACAATGTGTGTGTGCGTAAACGACGTAAACTGACGATGAAGAAGTGTGTAAAATATTTTGCTTCATACGTGTGCTGTTCTGGTTGTATCTGCACTGGAACTGTATAATCTGTTTCAATGGTACTTTTAAATGCGCTATTAGTTTCGGTGTCGGTCAAAAATAAAACTCCTGTTCGTAATGCAGTATAGGCTATCTTTTTTTGCCATCATTGTGGCATCAGTCAACGTTTTTCATTTTGAAGTATTCGTGTTGCTGATACACTTTTATATGCTTTCCGTTATTTCTTGTTAAATGTATGTAATTTTCTGAGAAATGAACAAAACTCTGTATGTTTATCGATAAGTATAATTTTTATTTCTTCTTGGAGTTGTGTAGAGCTCCGAGGTGTATTTTAATCTTACCCACTATCCTCAGCAAGAAATTGTCCCACCTTAAATGTGAATTTTAATGAATAAATCGACTTCTATCCTTTAGTGTTGACGCAATACTTTAACCACAAAATGCTTGCCTTTTATTCTTCAAAACCTGTAAAAAAAACTCGGCTTACTGCTTACATTATCAGTTTTATGGGCTATAAACTTTTTTATTTTTTTAACTTGAGTGCTGGTCTGTTGAATCTTTGTTTGTGCTTAATTATTAAACAGCCTGTAACACGGATCCCTCGAAACAAAGCTTCTGCTACTAAAAGCCATTACCTTTTTGGGCTATTCTGTAATCTTACCTGGAATTAAATTTTAAGAATACGTAATTCGCACAAAGTTTCATGCGTAGATGCGCCTATTTGGGTCCGCGTATGTTAGTAATGTAGATGAATACTTTCTTTGTGGAATATGTGTAAAACTTTGTTAATTGAGAAATACATCTCATATTAATAGTTTATGAATTTGCTGTTTCGAATGCTTTATGAGGTCTGCATAAGGTAAAATGTTTCTAGAAATACGAACAAACGAAAAAATACTGTCTCTGTGGGGGGAAATCGTATATTATAGTCCTGATAATATTGTAAATGAACAATAGAACTATTGTTTTTTGCAGGTCAGTCAATTACTGTATTACATTCGTTCCCTTTTGTGGCGCTAATTCTTTTATTCTGTGTTTTTTAGGATAAATTTTTGGGGATTAATTACTTGTGATGATTCATTGAATATTTCGAAGATATATTGACTGTACATTTGTGTCAAGATTCTGATTCACAAAATGAGATTGATGTAAACCTCCATGTAGCATCAACTTTCCATTCTTCATATTATGTATGCTCCTAGTTAAAATAATTTTCTTCTATTACATAAATTATTTCATATCAGGTTACAATTTTTCTATGGCTACTCTTATGCTCAGAATTTTACTAATATTTCTTTGGTTGAATTTAGGGGTTACTGCATTGGTGCATGCATTTTTGTGTTCTAATTTTACAAGGGAATGAAACATGATACACAATTTGGATTATAGGTTTCCGAGTGAGATAAGATAGTGGAGATAGGGGGAGTGTTAGGGATGGGGCTTCTGTCGCTTGTTTACTCTACGATAAAGTTTGTACTCGAGTCCCAGTTTGTTTGTACATGCACCCTATCCGTCTGTTCATATTTTGTATGTACCGCATCAGTACATGCATATGTACTATACATATTCGTGTCCTATACATACGGGTTTTGGATACGTAAATATGTGTTTGTACATGATCATTATATGGAAAAGTATACGTGTAAGAATAAAATATGAGTTAACATATACGTTACGTCAGTTGAACTAGTCATTACTTTTAATCGTGACAGGAAACATTCATTACAGAAATTGTCAAAATATGCCATGTCATGTAATATTCTTGGCTTTTGGGTAGAAGAAACCTTTCTTACTCGAGTTGAATCCTACTTTTGTCGCATGCCATTTTTTTCAACTGTTTCATGTCGAACCAAGTTTCCTTTTCTTTGCTTCATGTTTTGATAATTGTGTTCAGCGAAAGGTTCGGGACCGCAGATTTATATAGACGGAAAAAAACTAGCACTTCCGCTCATTGCGCTCTTTAATTTTGGTTAAGTACTTCGCCGACTTCGTACGAGTACGACGTGACCGCAGCCATTAGTCTCGCTTGTATTTGTATTTACAGGCATACAAAATGATATTTGTTTCCACCTCAGTTCCTAAGTGCAATAGGTTGACATAACTCGTGGTTTGCTACAGAGTGCCTATATTGCATTCAAAATTTTCCGTTGTTTTTCCAGAGTGGTAGTGGATTTTGACTTTTTGAAAAAATCCAATAAACTCCAAAAAGCAGAATCAATGGAGACGGATTTGAGGTTAAAGAACCTTGACTTGAATTTCTTTGATCACAAAATGAAATACAAAAATTTATAAAACACATTAAAGTGATAGTCCGCATGATCTAGGCTTGCTTTCATAATTACCAACGGAAGTGAGAGAAAGAGTCATCCTGAACCATTACTTTTAACCCTTTCGGTACCATGATGCAAATATCAGAACCTTTTTCAACATATTTAACATCAAATTTAAAAAAAGATGCTTTGTGATGTTTTACGGTCACTGCATTGTCCTGATCAAATTGTAGCTTGCACTGCCTTACCAGCGTTTGCACAGACACACGTGTTGCTCTGCATCTTAATAGGAGAAAAATGACTGCGGCTACCAGAGGTGCCGTCAGTACCGAAAGGGTTAAAACAAGCCACCTTAAGCTTCGTGACATCGCTGGGATAACTTCACATTGAAATTATTGTTCACGCTAGTAAGTCAGTCGTACATGCAATCTAGGTGTGGTTAGCGAGTTGTTCATGCTAATTAGTCAGTCGTACACGCACGTAGGTGTGGTTAGCGAGTTGTTCATGCTAATTAGTCAGTCGTACACGCACGTAGGTGTGGTTAGCGAGTTGTTCATGCTAATTAGTCANAGCTTGCACTGCCTTACCAGCGTTTGCACAGACACACGTGTTGCTCTGCATCTTAATAGGAGAAAAATGACTGCGGCTACCAGAGATGCCGTCAGTACCGAAAGGGTTAAAACAAGCCACCTTAAGCTTCGTGACATCGCTGGGATAACTTCACATTGAAATTATCGTTCACGCTAGTAAGTCAGTCGTACATGCAATCTAGGTGTGGTTAGCGAGTTGTTCATGCTAATTAGTCAGTCGTACACGCACGTAGGTGTGGTTAGCGAGTTGTTCATGCTAATTAGTCAGTCGTACACGCACGTAGGTGTGGTTAGCGAAGAACCCTACGTCCCAAAACAAAGGAACCCTTATTCTTTCTGCTCCTTCTCCTATTTGAAATTATTTTAAAATTTGTTCTCTGTGATTCCGCAAGTAGGATTTAAATTATGGAAAACTCGTTTTTTAATATATCACTATTGCATAGAAGTATTTCGTTGTTCCAGTGACTTGGTAAGGTAATGTAACTGAAATAAGGTAATCGATTTTTTTCTGTTGTGCAAACTGGGTTATTTTCTCAGTTTAAAATCGTAAAAGATGAATGAAAATTATGAATTTCTGTAAGTACTTAGACATTTTTCATTTATTTTAGGCCTTTTCTGTACGCAGTTTGTAGCTCGTTTGCGATTCTGCTTCAACTTCTTCCCTGAATCTTAAAACTTATCGACAATTTCAACATAATTCTCATGTAGAATTCAAGCACAGGGTTTACTTAATATTTAGTATCATATACAAAGTTGGTGAGCCAATCTTCTGTTTAACAGCAATATGTTAATTCCTTCAGTTATTCCATAGCTAGTTTTGAAGTGTTTCAAGACAACTATTATAAAGTCGAGGCATTTGTGTGTTATTCAACGTGTTCTTCACAAAAATTTCGACTCCATGAATTTTAAAGATGTCATGTTCAAGCTAAGCAGTGATGTTTGCAAAATGAACTGTTTCCTGGAAATTGCTGTATTTATCAGTAAAAACACCACTAAAAGTGCGCAGCCAACTTCAAGCATTGTGACATTACTAATGGGCACCACACTCTCTAATAGGCAAGCGAGTCATGGATGTCAACTTAGAAGCAAAGTCTGTTAATTCTCCAACAAACTTTACTGCCTCCAGATAATGGGTATAAATTATCATGAATCTAGCAGATCTTCCACGAACGTTCATTTAGTTACCTTAGGCTCAGATTATATTTATACCTAAGGTTCAGGCTATATTTACCCTCCTTACGCTTCTCTATGAACGTTACTCCAACTTCTGGCACGTGCGAACGCTGAAAAGGATTGTTCTTTAACACGTTGACTCCGAAGTGGTACGTATGTGTACCACTTAGGTTAGGTTCGGTTCTGTAATTTTTTCAGATCCTTCTAGTGACTATACGTTCAAAGTACAGTTTTACACCAATCAGGCAATCGGAGTCAACGTGTTAACGCAATTTAGAGAAATTCACAGCTGGAGGCAAGGAACATATTTTGGGACTGAACGCATGTCAGAGGAATAAGAAATATCCCTGAGCTTCACTGTATGTGTTATTTCGTGTCTATCCTCAATGTCTATCATAAAATTACGCTCATAGTTCCCTGAGTGGTCTGCAGATCATTTAGCTGCAGTTGAAGGTCCCTGACTCCTTAGATAAATTGTTTGACTTCATCAGAAGGGTGAGAATATTTTCATTCTGTATATTGTGTAACTTGCATTAATTATGAATATACGCTCACGGTACAATATACTGCGCGATAATTTAAAATACAAAATACGTGCAGTTTTCTCCCTTATGTTTGATATTGAACTACTTTATTAATCAAATTCACTTAAAACCCGTTTCTGAATCTTTTCAAAACGAAATTTCTGGAATTTTCTATTAAAATCGAAGGTTTCTTTTTTAAAATCCTAAGAATTTTGAATGAAGCCCATAAGTTTTTCGATGGAGCTCCGAAAAATTTTCAGTGGAACTCGAGAATTTTTCAACGAAGCTGGAGTGGGGAGGTTCTTCGAACAAAACCTCATATTAACTCAGAAAAAAACTACTGTATTGTGCTCGCTCCGGTTGTTAACTGAGTTGATCTGAAGGTTGTTGAGGTTACTACGCAAGTTGGACATTGCAAGAGCTCGTCGAAATATACTTGATGCTTTCTGAACTCGTGTCGCGTCCGTGTCGTGTGTCATGAGCGAGCCTAGATCCAGCGCTGAGCTCCCCCTTGTGCTACTGAAGCTGCAACATAAATTTCTCAGATAAAAGTGTGGACGTACTGGTGCTTAGGGATGAATGGTGGTGACAGAGCAAGCTAGATACCACGTATATTCAGCACGAATAACAAAGAAGATAGGACTGAAAATATTGGAGATTTAATGCAGATATTTCGAGCCTGTGCTCATTATCAATGACAAGTTTTGGAAAAAATTGTACTAATTAGAGCGAGGTCTCCACCTCAATTACTGTGATCAAATTACATTTAACATTAAAAGTATTGGGTTCTTATGTTTGGAGTGAAGGCTTTCTGTGCGCGAAATTAGTATATACTCAAAACGAGACTATTATAGTATTAATATACACTCAAACCTCGTTATTTTCAGCATTATTATTTGCATTATTCATAGTTTGTAGTGCTTCTTAAAGTTTTTTTTATTATATCTAGTATTGTTATTTTTTGTGATTTGTATTGATATTTTCCTGCATATATAAACTCTTCATGTATCTAATTATAACTGGAATTACGGAAAATGACGCTTGACTGTGGAAATAAGATTATTAGTCTAAAAAACGGTAAATTACAGTAAAACTAATACGCTTACACTTCGCTGACCTGCTCAGTAACCTTCATACTCCAAGAACATTTTGCATTGAAACTCATGCCCGTGAATCGTTCCTTTTTATATAATCATTTTTTATATATAACGAATCCTTGAATCCTTTTTTTATATAATGAATCGTTTAAAGAAGACGTGTCTGCTACGTATGCATTTTAGTGACTTCCTCCTGAAAGCAAATAACCGAGCAGCAAGGACTACTATAAAAAGGACGTGCACCGCCATATAGCTGACTACGCTAACGGAGGCCATTGCATTTTTAGTAACATAACATTTTCTATCGGACAAATTGATCAAAAATTACTTCTTTCAAGTAACAGAAGGGATAATAAGGTTTTACAGTGAATTTTAAATGGTTTAAAGCACTGTTATGCTTTGAAATACTAATTTTAACCGGACTTAAGATGTATTATTGTGTGAGCTTAGTGGCCACTTTATAGAAAGCCGAGTTGCTGCAGTTTTAGACTTTACAAATTGATTATAGTTAAGCCTTTTCCAATGCAAACAACCAAGCATACAAACATTCACGCATATAAACAAACAGACATAGAAGCAAAAACCTACCAAACTGCAGCGATTAGTCAGCCAACCGGGCTTT
>VCRD01001549.1:0-14084 GCA_006783055.1 Trinorchestia longiramus | reverse complement strand
GGACTGCCTTCTTCTGCTGGACTTTCTCTAGGTTATGGAGTCCATTCAATAGAACATTTGCCAGACGATGGAACATCTTGGGACAATCAATGTCAATTCCACTGAAATCATCAGACTAGGTCCTTTGTACAGCGACTTTATCATGACACACAGCATAGAAGTGGCCCTGAAGTCTCGGTTGTTCTCGGCCATGCCACTCAGCACCCCACCAGAAAATTGAACAGTTGGTTCAATCTGTAATTCATCTACCAAGAGATACATTCTTCAGCCGCAGTGTCTGGACTTTGTCAAATGTTGCACTGCGTTTACAAGGCAGCACCAAAAAGTCTCTGAGCTGTTCATAATTACACTTTGGGAGTGATTGAAAAGAAAAACAATCATTCATGGAAAACTGCTTCTGTAATAAAAGTTTCAACTGACGTCAAAAATACCAACTTTTTCACCTTCTCTGTGTCGACACAGGTTGATGTGTGAGCTTGAAGAAGATTGACAACATTTTGGATCGTTTTGTCAAACGGGATGTCATAGTGCATTGCCAAGCGCACAGTTTCGTCGAACTGAGTATACGATCTCAAACCATTGTTGGGATGAAGTGTCTTAAACAGTGGTACTAATGCCGTTCTTGAACGCACTGAGTGTTAGTGGGGAACACAAAGTGGGCTTGTTTACGACAATCACAGACAAACAAACAAAACAAAAACGTATATTTCCAATAAAGTTACATAAGAAATATAACAGCATTGGTTTTTAAAGATGCCTTATCATAAAATTCTTAAGTGGTAAGTATTCTATGCATAGTATCATAGATGATAGAACAGCAGTACCTACGGGTATACGTAAACATTCACATCACGCAATGAACGTTAAATATATATGGGGAAACAAATGAAACTCAGCTTTTTCAATGATAACTTAAGAGGTAATCATTGGTGATACATATAAATTCTGACGTGGTAGGTATTATACGCATTTTAGGTGATAAGCGAAATATTTTCTTTAGGTACAGCTTAGACTTGACATCATTACATTTAACTGAATTGGATGTTTAACATCCGAAAAAGACCGAAAAAGGAAAATTATGAGAGCGAAAACTTAAAACATAAAGTTGTGATTGTTATTAAATTGAAATTGCATTTTCCAATTACTTGTTGACCGTATGGTATGGCTTGCTGATGATCGATTTCATTTAATCATTATTACAGTTATCTGTATATATCGTGTTTAATATGAACGGGCGTTACACATCAGAGAAAAAGAGTAAAAAAATAAAATATAACAGTGAATGCTGCATTCACTGAAGTTGTCGGTCATGAACAAACACACAAGCCTTTCGATCTTGAAATAATCAAGTTCTTGGACTGCTTCTGCAGGTTACGTTCAGGTTTGAAAGCATCTAATGAAGTAATCTTATCCTTCTGAAGAAAATACCTCAGTTGTTGGTCTTCAGCTTTCGCTGGGCGAGGTGTGAGTTTTGGAGATGGCAGACATAAAGCAGGCACATTGAAGATACTGTGCGGCGCGTGTTCTCCTTATTGTAATTACCCCGACAGTTCACAACCCCTCACTTGTTCGGCATTTTTAATACATATAATTAGCAATGAACTTTGTAAACAAACGGTATCCACTTAGAAATGCAGCAATGTGCCTCGAAGCAAACAACAATCTCCGATTCAAACCGAGCGACAGACTACGACAATGTTTGCACTATGACAGATAGAGGATAACTAAACGCAATGAACTGGCCTCCGCTCCAGCAGTCAGCTACATGGCGGTGCACGTCCTGTTTATAGTAGTCCTTGCCGAGCAGATAACCGTGAGTTCCTCCTGGTACAAATAACCGGCATTTCCAACACACGATGTATGACATACCTATTGAAACAGTCCAGCAACAAAGAGATCTAGGTGTCATTGTCACTAAAAATCTCAAACATAACAAACAAGTGGAAAAAAGCGTCAAAAATGCTAGCAGGATTCTTGGTTTCATTGGACGAAACTTTGAGTACAGGTCAAAGAAAATAATATTACCGCTCTATAAATCGCTAGTCCGACCTCATTTAGAATACGCTGTGCAACTCTGGTCTCCTACCTTACGAAAAGATATTAATAAAATGGAAAAAATACAACGGAAAGCAACGAAGATAATTCCAGAACTCCGCAATCTCAGCTACGAAAGACTTCTGCAACACCTTAAACTCATGTCCCTAGAACAAAGAAGACCGCGAGGACAACTGATTGAGACCTTTAAGTATCTCAAGGGCCTAAACAATGTTACCCTGGAAGGGCTTTTCGAAAGAGACGGTAACCTACGAACCAAAAATAACGGTCAAAAACTGTTACTGAGAAACTTCAAAACATCTCAAGCTATGAACTTTTTTCCCGTTAAAATTGCCACGACTTGGAACCACCAGCCAGAAAACATAGTTTCTGCTGGCACTGTGAACACATTCAAAAATCGTTTCGATAAATTTTGGATTAAGAACCTCCCCCAGTATTACATCCTACTAACTCTATGTCCCTAACTCCTTAAGGCTAATGTATGATTGAGATAAATGCTCGTGACATAAACGCCTGTGCGTGAGTTATATGTGTGCACATGACTAAATTGACTTACGTGGTTAAGGTGTACGTGCATGAGTGATGGATTTACTTTAGACGGCATGGGACTTCGGTATTGAACCAAGAAATGGGCCAAACGGCTCGTTCCTATTGCCTTATTTTACTCTATTCTATTCTAATGCTGATGGTATTCTACAGACCATAACAGATTGGAGAAGCTCTTTAATTTATACACCAGCGTAAGACTCGTCAGTTTTTACCTTTCATGCATAAAACTTGTGTATGCACGTGTGTTCTGGCTCTGGTAATTAATTGCTCGAATTTGATGTATTCTGTGACAACTGACATTCTTACTACAAGTATGATAGAACTTTTAGTTATTAAAACAGTTATGCATTTTAGATCATCCCCGCCTATGACAGTATTCTTGCAAAGAAATTGTTTGACGCAGTTCGTTTCAGTTAGCACTCTATCGCTGTATACTTTATATGTTTTTATGACTATATACATTGGAGTTTTCTCATGTGTATTTTTGTAGATGAAATTTGAAAAAGTTATTTTCCTGTTTTGCAGGTGCCAGGACTGTTCTGAAGTATGCCTTTAGAAACTTCTAAATCTTTCGAGATGCCGCGACGAAAAATTTCAAAATCTCAAGAAAAAGGTGAGTGTAAACAGAAAAAAATGCTCATTTGAAGTACAGTGGAACTTATTTTATGCGTTGTATTTTGCTTACTTGTGCGGTATGGTGCAATTTATATCTTCTGAGCAATCGCTTTCTTTTCTAATTCTTTTTTTTATGCTTGAGAATTGCGAGTAAAATATTTTGAATTGTGAACTTTTTATAAAACTTCGTATTTCTATATCCATTTATTTTTTCATCGACTTAATTTAAATATTTCTTATTGATATCGATCCATATTATTTCCTCATATGTTTGTTCAACTTGACGCAAATCTCCAAACTTGACAAGATGTGATGCATTCAACATTAGCGGAAAAAGCTGTCATTAAGGCACTAGTTTTGCAGAACAGAAAACCACTGTGCTTTGAATGCGCGAAAACACTCTCATTGGCTTGCATCTATTTGTATTGTAACTATTTCTTCTGTTCTCTTTTGACTCGAAGCCCTCCATCGTTTATCAACGTGTTCGTTTCGTTGCAATCTTTTCTAACGCTTTCATTCAAGTCACTTTGTAGTAGCGATGTTCCTATACAATACCATCGTCCATTTTATTATGACCGTAAATGGATTCAAAAAACTTTCGTTGCCTTATGTATTTGTGGGTTCTGCCACTTATTTTGCTCGAGCTTGCATTGAAAGATCTATAGTGCTAGTTTTATTACAGTAGTCATTATATCTACAAGGTAATTATGGTCATCAACCATCTCATTTCTGCAAGCGTTAAGGGGTTTTACAAAAGTTAGTCCAAACATTTTACTTGGCAGCGAGAAGGTAATGACGCTTTTCGTTCCTTGTTCAGCAGGTGTTAGGGACTATGCGTTCAAAATGTAAACACAGCATAAATTTCTAGGCTCATCCTCAAATGAAATACGTTCTAGCAATGCATCATGTTTAGAATCCAGTTTTAGTGAGGAAGAGAAAGCCTTGGAAATGAGCTGTACGATGATGCCCTCCGCCTACTGTTGACCATTCTATGGAACCCAATCTCTGGAAATTAATTTATCGGATCCCATACTGATTGTTTTTATATTTAGGGGAGGAACTAACTGGTCAAAATGTTTTGTTTATGTACTGTACATACGTTATGCGGATTTGATTTTCCCTTTTTTTAATGAGTACCCTTTTTGAAAAAAATATATTGACGAAAATGAATCTCAGTCAACAGCTTTCCGGGGTTCATGTTGTTGAAAGAATCATCAGAAACGTGAGGTATTCCCTACAAGACTTGTAGTTGTGCACGTAGAATTATTACAGCCTCACCATAAATTACATAATTTACGCGTAAAGTCCCTGTGCTCGTTCACGTATAACACATGTACCTGTGCATGTTCGCACATAGCGTACCTGTGCTTGTATATTCTAAACAGGTATGTTATGCATGAACACGTGCGTGTATGTCATGCATGAACACGTGCGTGTATGTCATGCATGAACACGTGCGTGTATGTTATGCATGAACACGTGCGTGTATGTTATGCATGAACACGTGCATGTATGTTATGCATGAACACGTGCGTGTATGTTATGCATGAAAACGTGCGTCTATGTTATGAACGAACACTTCAATTGAATAGATACCTTTTCAAACACAACATACGTTCGTGGTAGCTGAGTTCCTACGAAAGTGGTACTTCTTTCTATTCAAAAGCAGTTAATGATGTGCTCAATTTAAATTGAAGTCTGAGCTTATTTTGTTCGTTGTGCTGTCTGATAGGACTTTTGAAGTTAAGATGGAGCAAATTTTTGCTGAAAGAAGCTAATTTGGAGCGAGTGCTCTTCGCTGGCAATGCTGCCTGATTGTGGCGCAAACGCGGTGAACTGAAGAGATGCCCTGGACCACTTCCTGATGCTCCAATTAAGCTGCTAGCCTATGTATTATTTGTGGCAATTCTCTCTTATAACGAGCTAGTAGACCAACCCGTGAAAATTCACGTGGTTTTTGCTGAATATTTGCGTTTGGTTTGCCAGTGGACGCAGGCTTTGCGAAGAAGTTTTCACATTGAAGAATGTGCCCTTACACATAAATGAATACACAGTGCATACCTTGAGTGTACAGCAATACAGATGAAGACTTCTGCAATAGATTCAGTCTACTCCCGACTGTAACTCTATATAACACATAAGAAATTAATATTCGATGTCAGTTCAAAATGAGAAAATCTCCGCTTCGGGCATATAATAATCCTTAGCTAGATATAATCATTCCTGACACTTGATTTACATATTTCAGGTTCGGGCAATCGTTACATATTTTACACATTAAGTAACAGCTTTTAGCAGCAGAAGTTTCGTTACTTGGACGGTTGTCCTTCAATATTTACTTCGCAGGCGAGTCAGTGTGTTTAGGCGTTAGCTACACACCCAGCAATTCAAATTCCCCGACATGTCAAAGCAGTAACATTCTTTGCGTTGTTAATACGGTAATAACTCCAACTCACTACGAAATTAGGTATGATCTAATGAAAGACATTACTGCAAAATGCTAAATGAAATTCATCTCAAACTGAAAAATTTCCCGTCATAATCTTCAACTGATCAGCAAGTAAACGATAAAGAACTTCTGCATTTCTGCTAAGTTTAGTTTTCTCAAGATTGGCATAATCAACACACAACATAAATATTATTACGGACTACCAGACTACCCTTATACTTGTCTAACACGTGTTTAATTCTGCCTGTATCGATTTAATGAATTATTTGCTGCACTGATATTTTATTTACGATTTTGAATAATAAGTCACAAAAATCACGACATTAATACGCATGAAAAATGAATAAAACACATTTTAAAATAAATATCATTCAATTCCCTATTAACTTCTAAAGAATGAAATACATATCAAGACTTTACCTATCTGCAAGTACATAATAATTAAGCATTTCACGTAAACTAACACTTGTTATTAGTGACTCCGCTGTGCATCTCGATCACAGCTCTCCTTACATACTCAATCACTCATTCGGTTCACATTCTGATTCACCTGCCTCATGTAGTTGACACGTTCAACATATTCACGTTGTATCACATATAGAAAAAATTCTAGTTGTCGCGCAGCAACGTTCACCAATACATATCATTCTATTGTAATTACATCGAATTTCATTTCCGAAATCATCGCCGAAACATTTATCGTCCTGCTAGTCTTGTTCACTTGAACACGGAATTCTATCTTACTGTTAATTCAGAATCCTTATGATATTGTCACAGATGCGTCGCTGGTGAGTGAAACCCTCCGAAAACCCAATGAATTAAAACTTCAATAGACATTTTCACTGTATATGACTAACAAATTCAACTATTCCGGAACATCGATCGCCCTCACTTTGTGGAAATTATTTGGAAAAATGCACAACTGGAAAAATTTCTTGTCACATTTCGTGTGAACCTCACTAAATGAAGTATTCTAGCGGCAACTAATTCTTCACGACCTTGTGCAGTATCGTTCCCATCTCCATTACAAGCAACAACGAAAAATCACCTACTCTAATCTACGGTAGCCTCCCGCCACTTTTCAATCGAGTTGTTCTAACGTACTTCTACTGACACTAAATTCAACACAGACAAAATGAATACAAATTCTAATCCCCTTCTCACTTATCAGACGAAGCAAAAATTTGTTTTTAGATTACGTTGAAATTTGTTGACCCACAACTCCAAGGAATTTGTCATTATAATTGGTTTTTACCCTTTCACATGAATTTAATGATGATACCACAATTTGAATTTTCGAAATGCTGAATTTTGCACTCTTTCCGCGAAAGTTTATTTCAATGGAGTCTTGACTTGCATAAAACACCACTAACTTACACGAAGTAAGGAAACATTAATTATATGTAACCCTGAATTTGTCAAATAATGAAACGTAAATTCAAATGCATGCACAACATAGTTCCACAATTTCCTGGATGTAAAACAAAACTCCCTTGAAATAAACAAAAATTCTACTCCTTGGAAGAAAAAACCTCCAAGAAACATAGGAGACACAAATTTTCCTCTCACTTGTCATAAAAAAAGTACATATAGGGAAATCTGTTATTGCTGTTGGGCTTTAGAGTTGTTACGGTGTGGCGATACGTATATATTTTCTCTCACAATTTACGTCATCTTGGTTTCAACGCATGGTTTTTCTGCATGCTGTCCTTTCGTTATATTTCAATTAATACTTGTAAATACACAATTAATCAAATGCAACAAACATACATAATCGCACTAGAGGAGCTCTAATCCCTTGAATACATAAACTGGTAAACGGTGTTTCGGTACTTCTTTTCAACGACTATAAAGAGGACAATAACGCACACAAAAGATTTAATACATATTGTTCTAAACACATTTTGGTATATGAACTGCACAAGATGTCTTATTAAATAGTGCAGTATTACGGATCAATGACATACTTGATAGCTGAATAATTAAGTGTACACACGAAACAATTTAGTTAAATCAATGGCATTCACGACAATTTACGAAATTTAACAGTCGCTAACCTCGATCACATTGATAATAACATTAAAACTTGCCCTTACACTGGGGATTTGTCGCTGATGATGGGTTTCGATGTTTAACACTCACAATTGCAACACAGCAATAACGCTAACTTTTCCCTTTCCATATCTTGCTGTTGCGTAATTAATTCTTCCCCCTATATACACGGGTAAGTACACGTGTAAAAGCTGCTGTTATTCGTCGGTGTGATGATTAATTTAATTCCTTTTCAATCACTTCTACACCCATTCACCCATACCGCTAAAATCTATACCTATAACTAGGCCCTAGATGTTGCTCTAGCTGTAATAGCCTACATCGCTGTCGAGGTCAAGCTCCCAAGTCTTCTCTTCTGTCACTTCATGGCTGCTTTATACAAGTATACCTTTTTTTCTTTTGTTATTCATTTCTAATTTTTGTCGTAGAGTCTCTCACGCTCCATGACGTACTACGCGCTCTTGTGCCTATGAGTCTTATGGAGCTGAGCATATTTCTCAGCCCTCTGCTGACCTTCTAATGGTTTATTTACGCAGCTGGCCAGACGGCACCCTGTAGTCTCACACCTCTAACGTAGATGTCGATACATACACTTTGTGTCAATACATACACTTTATACATCACCTGGAATATGCAAACCTATGAATGTATCATTACTATCATGGCAGAGAGAGAAAGAGAGATGGAGGTACATTGTCTATTATGTATGTAGATGAGATCGAACTCGCGTTTGAAGTACACCCGAGTTTTGCAAATTGGTCACTTTTTGAATTATTCCAAAAATGAGGAAGAAAGTTCGATAATCAATGTAATTTACTCATATATTTTACCAAGGAAAGAGGATGATGAATATCTGCTAAGAAATTCTACTTCAACTGCACAAATTATTCAATGAAATACAACGTTTAGTTAGAGCACGTAGTTCTTTTTACTCAATTGGCCCAATGTGATGTGAAATTTCTATTTACATGCCACCACTTGAAGGGGCATGTTTCGAGTTCGTTGTGACTACTACTAGGGGAGTCTTGAGACACGAGCGACTCTCGTGTAACGAAGTTTGTCTCGAGAACAGGGGCAGCACACGTACTTTGTCCCTGAAACTTTCTGCTACTTCTTTTAACTCTCAAAACCTCTTATCAGCTTTCTCTGTTGGTTATCTTTGAGCAACTAATTTGGATAACCACAAAAGCATCTTGCTAAAAGTGACTTCAATGGAGTCAACAGTCGGAGAGAAGTTTGGAATGAACAAAATACGTCGGGGCTGTTTGGGGAAGACGAGTGGAATGCGAGTATAATTATACTCGCATTCCACTAGCGAGTATAATTACCACTAGCGAGTATAAGCACTAGCTTTTTCGTAATTGTTCATTTCATTCAAAGCTTTTGACGAGCTCAACTTGTTGTTAAGGGTTATTGATAATTATCAATAACCCTTAACAACAAGTTGAACTCGTCAAAAGATTTTTTATAATAGTTATGAGTTATCATCATAGTTGAATAGGCCATTACTTTAAACGTCCTACGCTCATCAAATTTTTTAATTGCCCCACACTATTGATTTTTAGAAATTGAAATGCTGTTGATAACAGCTGTTGGTGCATTATTTTCCGTTGGTGCGTCATATGAAAACAAAAATTATTGAATCTCTTAGCATCAGTTTTTCATGGAAGACGCTCATAATTGTTTTTGTGTTTCATGCAAAATATTTCAAATTCGAGAGAGAAACTATGATTATGTTGTTTTACGAGGTGAAATTTTCCTGCTACTTCGAAAAGGAAGTATTTAATTTGGTGTTATTTGGCATCTGCCAAATTTAGCCTCAGTCTCAAAATAACTTGTAAACATTTTATCACCTCTGTTGATGTACCCTGTTATTTCTGCTAATGACGAACGAATTCCGGAAAATGCATCATACTTTTCCCATTTTTAAACCATAGGCGGCAGTACTGAAGGCAGACTGTGTTTAGTGATCTTCGCTATCTTCCTTCTCGCAAACTTTGCTCCAAAAAAATCAGCTCAAGTCTCGACCGAACAATAACTTGGACAAACTTAGTTACTTCAAGCCTGTGTGAATCTTACATATTCTTTTTTCTTTTATAGGCTCACTGAGTCTTAGGTATGGACTGAAGGTTCGTTTTTATTAGAGTTAGAACAAATTATAAGATTGTTTTGATTGACGTGTGGTGAACTTATAGATAATTTTTAACGTTGTTGAAGGACTACGATGAATATTTTTTGGCAAAATGAGATTACTTTTTGGTAATTGTCTTTCCAAATAGATTTTAATTTTTGCGTAGTATGAGCAAGAACTGCTTGTGCGTACGAGTTTTACTGATGCATTTTCTGCTTTGCACAAGTTTGCAAAGCATCAACAACAGGTAATTTGACCTGAATTTTTATGGCCTAAATAAGAAGCGAGAGACAGGGTCTATCTAAAACGAAATTCAGTGTTTTACATTTCGAAAGTTATAAGGCTGTCACTGCTTCATCAGAATAAAAAAAAATATTTTAAGATATGGTATTACCTTTTTATCTTGAAAATAACCTTGTCCTTCAATTGATTCTATACAAACATTTTTAAACGGAACATATTCAAAATGAGCACCTACTTTGCCTACTCGTTTTGTTCTCAAATTCCTTAAAATTTCACAAGAACTAGTGTCTTATTTGGATTCGTAATTGAAATTAAAGTGAAATTCCAAAGTGAAAGATCTCGTATGCGTTTGTTATAGGCAAGGTATACGAATCCATCAAGTAAACGTGTTCTGTTTGTCCAGGCAGTCGGTTGATTGATTCTGTTTTTTTGAGAGCATCGAAATATATTCTCAATTTCACCAGGTGCAAATTATGGACCTTGCTTTTAAATCCATGACGCGTTCCAGCTTCGTTTTTTTAATTTCTTTTGCAATATTTTATTGAAGAACATTTCCAAACGTAACTTCATGCGGATTCTTGCTTGGTTTTATCCTAAGATCTGCATTTCCGGTGTAGAATGTTTGAGTACTGATGTTTCACTGTCAGAAGTGGATAAATTTGATGTACCATTGTCGAAGTAAATATTCCCCATGAACATGTTACAGATGTTTCGAAATGAAAAACAACTCCATCGATTCCCACGCACTGGCATTAAAGGAACCCTTGTGTATTGAGAGGTCGTTCTGTCAGCAGCTGAGCTCTGTTCTCCGCACTTCGCTCGCTTGTTTTCAAAACTGAGACCTTAGTTCCTCTGCGTACTCCTCGTATTTTAAGAACTGGGCGTTTTTCGAGTGGCGATTGTTCAGGACTTTAAGAATTTTAAAATTTTTCCGTGAAATTTTGCTGGTGAAATGTAAAAACTCAAAGATTTGTCTACGGGAATTTGCTAAGCATTTTTAAAACTGATAGGTGTGTTCTCATCATTTCGCTCCATCATCTTTAGAACTGTGAATTTTCTTCAATGTTTCTTCATGACTAATTTTCAAAATTTTCCTATTCGTCCTTAGTTTGGCATGCATAACTAATGTGGGAAGTCAGAAACTTCGACGAAGCATTACTTATGAAGATGTGATGCACTTCCGTCTGTAAAGAACTAATTCAACCACTGGAGTTTCTGAGTGCTACAGAAGTTACAAATTTCAGTGCCGTTGGCAACATGTATGTGAAGTTACGCAAGTGAGTGAATAATACAGTATTTAATAATCGAGTACTGAGACTTCTTAGGAGTTCGTTTCTACCTGATATGCGTAAGTCTGTAAGAAATAACGTGCAATGCGATTTCAAAATTTAGTAGTTGTTTTTTAATTTTGTTTTTTGATGAAATTATGGCCGTATTTTATTGATCGTCAACAGGTTTTGATAATCGTATCGTGTTTTTATTAAAATCTCGCTTGTACTCCAGCTTAATTTTCTATGGTCGTTCATGGTGCGTCTTTGTTTTTAAAAGAAAATTAAGTGACCTCTTTACGTGTTCAGTTGCCCTACTGCTGGCGGAGCTTTTTCGTAATTGAAGGGTGGAAAGCACTAGTGGACTACTTGCATTTTTTCCCATGGTAAATATAATATATTTTCCACGGGAAAAAATGCAAGTAGTCCACTCCCGTGCTGTCGCTAACACAGCGCAGACAGAGGCGATTACGATCCAGTAGTTTACTATATGAAGGGTGGACAGCACTAGTGGACAACTTGCATTTTCTCCGGTGGGAAAAAATGCAAGTAGTCCACTAGTGCTTTCCACCCTTCAATTGTTCATTTCATTCAAAGCTTTTTCCTATTACGTCATATGCGTTTCAATGGGAGAACACCTTGAATTTGTCTCGATTGATCTGAAGCTTGAATTAATCAAAAGTAAAATTAATTAACCATGGAATGGATGTATGTATATTATTATAATGATTTGAAATTGACAATGGTACTTTACTCTTCGATATGATTGCAGTGATGGCATGTAATGGCAAATTCTTAATCAAATTATTGTCTTCAAATTAAGGTGCAGAAGAATTCCTTTAAACTGGCACTCGCTGGCCAAGCTTTATATTTTTATTCATTGTTTTTTCTTCTTTAATTACTTTATGCACTTAATATTGTTTTCCTTTCATGTCTAGCATGTCTATGAATTGTTTGTGGTTACTTGGGTGATGTTAACAGGCAAATGCAAAGTCCCATGCGTCCCGGTTAAAAAGACTTCTACTGTATTTGTATTTTAAATTACATTTTCCGAATCGACGAGCTTTGCGGGATTTTTTCAACTTTCTAGTTTGATCGCTTAAATTATTTCAAAGTTTAACTGTACACTGGTAAACTTCATTAATCAGGTGTGTCGTTGAAGTGTTTTAACTTAAATATGAAATTAAAACCATACTTAATATTTGATCAGTGATTGCTGTTTTATTCAAATAATATCTTGCACACAAATGTAAGACATGAGTGATGAGCATGAGCTCTGTGACGTATTTAATTGACAACATGCAGACAAAGGCAGGACAGATTAGAATATCGAATTTAGAAAAACTCACTAAAGCAACCTCAAATTGTCTACTTGAAACTGACCTACGAACTTTGTTTGAACGCTGAATTTTATTGATATTTTCAATCAAAAATGAAATCAACAAATCGCACACGTATCATACAACGCTTCCAGCTCAAATTGATGTGCAACAACTAATGATCTTGGAACTTAACTTACGAGTTACAATAAACGACCAGCTGTAGTTTTACGAACATTATTATACCTTCTACACACACTTACCGTTCACCTGATACTTGTAGCCATACAATAAGAATTTCTTTTCGCGACTGAGTATGACAACTGCAGACAGAACACTGTGAAACGTCCCTGAGGAAAATTAACAAAGGAATTTTCAACACAAGAAATGTGTTTAAGGATATGAAAGGTTATGGCGCATAATAATTTTAACACAATAAGTCAAGTGTCGTACTGAACCAAAGTTGTCCTAGATTTTTATGTTTTTTCTGCTTCTCTCTTAAAGCTGGCAGAGATATCAGGCAAGGTACTTTAATGCAGCTGCATTGTACTTCTCAATTCAACTCTCTCTCTTTTAGGTGTACTGAAGCTCATTAATTCTTTTGTGGCTTTTATGATCTTATCTCCTAAATAAACAAAAACTCGTCTAACCAAGCTTGATAAGCGTCTGATACAAGCTCGAGATGAACACTCGTAAGCTGATTTTTTTCTTACCTTCGTGGTTGCAGCACCTGATTGAGAAAAAGTCATTTTCCTTGGACATTTAAAGACTGCTTTGATAAGTGCCAGAATAAAATAGCACGGACAAAGCGGAGACTTGCTCCAGCAGCGTCTATGAGAGCTGATCAGTTTTATTTGTATTGTATTAGTAATAGTCAGTATTTAAGGGCATCTATGATAGTATTTTTGGTAATATTACTGATAGATCTTCAATTCAAATTCATTAACCCTTTCGGTACCATGATACAAATATCAGAACCTTTTCAACATATTTAACGTCAAATTTTAAAAAAAGATGCTTTGTGATGTTTTACGGTTACTGCATTGTCCAGATCAAACTGTAGCTTGCATTGCCCTACTAGCATTTGCACAGACACACGTGTTGCTCTGCATCTTAAAATGTGCAAAATTGGAGCCGTACTTATATACTTCTGTACTCTCTTGACTTATATGTACTCTTGACCGTCAGTCAAGGCTATATCCAAAGGCCTTAAAGCATTTTTAATGCTGTCCACACTAAATTCACGTTTTTGCTAATTTGTCAGTGTCTGAGCGAACGCAAACTCGTCTCCGGAGAATATTTTTCCACCCTGAGTGAAAGAATAATATTTTTTGTACGTTGAAACACATATTGAAATCCTATTGCTAATATGGTATTCGGAAATGAGTGATTAATAATGGTTC
>VCRD01001548.1:40388-120716 GCA_006783055.1 Trinorchestia longiramus | reverse complement strand
TTACTCAGGGCAGCTCTGGGAAAAATCTGCTCATCTCCTTATCTTGCGTTCACCAGAACGACGTCCTTAAAGACAGGACCATCTTTCCCTCATTAGCGACTCTTTCATTCAGGACGGGCGTTGTGGTCAAACGAGGATTTTATGTTTTTGAAAACAGTATCAAGAATAACATAACTCTTTCCTAAAACTTTTATGATAGTGTGTAGTTTTTCGCGAATTTTCTTTCCAAAATACTTTCATTACTGAACCACCTGCTCCAATTCCAATATGATTATTTATTAAAAATACTGTGGCTATACCTTAATGTATTACAGGATAGAAGAAACGATACATTACAGTTATCTTAATACAACTGTTTCCGTGGGAGAATCGCAGAGTAAAAATTAATTCATTTCCAGTTGATGTTCCTGAGTCAACTTTATACCTATGTGAGCGAAATACTGTCAATTGTTACCTAAAATAAATGCATTTATAATACACAGATTACGAAACCCATGTTATTTTCATTCTTTGAATTGGTTTACTGATGACAGATGTTAGACTAATTGGCCAATAGTTATTGAGTGCTGATTTTTTCACCTTTTTGAAAATAGAAATGATCCAATCCTCCGGAAGAATCCCAGCTTCAAGCAATCGATTGAAGATGTAGGCTAAGGGTTTTCTAATTACTTCGGTTGTTTCTTTAGGTATTCAGGAGACAGGGTCGTCGGGTTTGGTTGATTCATGTCGGTTTTGAAGTCTGAGGTTTTCCTACCTTTTTTGCTGTGAATGTGTAGTCTATCATGATTTCCTTGGGATTTGGGCTGCGAGGAGGCAGCTTTTCAGTTAAGGCTTGGTGAGTGAACTCTGAAGTGAAGTGAAAGATAGTATGTACTCGTATTAAAAACTCTGGCTATGCTTTTGTTGTCCGGATGAACTAGGCACTCAGGGTCGATCAGTAGTCCAAAAGTGTCCCTTTTAAAATGTCTACTAACAGTAGCAGTGCCTGAAATCGGTGTTACGACCTCATAGTCATGTCCACTGTGTTAATTTATGTCACGGCAGCACAAAAGTTACAAGTGATTCTAGTACTATTCTTGGCTGCGGATAATCTACACAGAAATCCCAGCCTAGAGAGATTACTGGGAGATTCCAAGTAGTCTAAACAGAAAGTTAAGATGCATAATTTTTCCAGTAATATAATAATTAGATAGTATTATTGAGACAAGCATACGAGGCCCAGTAGGCAGGAACATGCAGTAGACAGTTTGAACATTAAGAAAAATTAAGGCTTAATTGCATGAGTCAGATGAATTATTACCTTTTCAAAAGGAATACTGATTGTTTTATTTTTACAGACGTTAAGAGAAGCGACAGAGAAGCTACGTTAAAAGATTTCAAAAAATCGTCTGAGACGTCTAACGGTCGAGGCTAAAGGTATGTCTCACTATGTTTAATCAAAGACTCAATTTACTCTCTCCTCTTTCTTCTTTCTGTCCCACTTTCTCTGAATGTTGTCCAGAACGTCTCGTCAGTCTTTCTTCTGCAGACACTTTTCTCGTGCCACTGGTGAGGTCCAAAAACTCAGTCTTCTAGCGAGCGATTGCTTTATTGGCTCTAGTGGCACGCCTATTTACACTCAAATTTACTGTTCCTAGTCCAGTCATCGTGCTCTGATTTTTCCTGTGGTCCTTGACACAGATGATTCTTTCAAATGATCACCATTGTATGGCCTCATTATGAGATTCTGATCTTCAATGTCACATTATTTCAAATTTTACTCGTCATGTAGAGTTTAACACATTACTCCTAATATTAAACATTCATTGTAAGCGTCATTTTGTAGAGCGTTTATCAAAGATCGATTTTTCAAAAATTTAACCCAGCATACAGAAAATATATTAACTTACAGCTTACAATGCTATGTTTCTTTTTCATTTACTTTTTTCTTTAAACTGAAGGTACAAAGTTTATACTGTGGTACAATATTGTTTCAGCTACTTCTGAACAACGTTGAATATTACCTGACTCTTTATCGATGAGCAAGTGCTGATTAATGCATAATTCGCTAAAATCATCGTAATCTCACAGTATTATTTCGGAAAAATACACAGATTTTCAAAGGGTTTTAGCTACCCATCTTAAAACAGTGGGCAGTTCACATAAATGAAAAGTTTTAAATTATATTTATGCTAAACGCGGAGCAATGATTTTTTTGAGCTTAATAATGTATATTGGTAACAGAAGAATGTTGTTAAAAATAATGAGTTGCGCATACCACTTGGAGACTGTAATTGGGGATGCTTAACGATGAGCTCCCAATCGATGAGCATCAATATCCAACATTGAAATAATTTATTAAAAAATGTTCATGGAAAGGGAAATGGTGCATTTATGTTTGTACTTAGCCTTATAATATACACGTGCATCAATGCGTATCTATATGTTTTTGCTTTATTACTAATAGTAACACATTGTGAACTTCATTTTCTTCACATGTCTCCAAGAAATGAGTCGAACAGAGTTTAATAATTTGTGATTCTGTCATGTACAAGGTAATATGTTGAACAATCTATAGTCGGAGTCATAAAATTTCCATTGGTCATTATTTTCGACTGAAAAGAAGCTTAATTGAACTTAGTTCATAACTTACTATGCAAAGTGTTCCACAACAGTAACCCTCTGTTTGAATGTTACTAATAAGTGACTAATGATCCGATATTAATGTTCTTTTTTGAATTCTATGTAAAAAATTGTTTTCTTGTTTAAAAACAGAAGAATGGTCCTGTGAAATTTACGCATTGATTGCAGCTACTTAAAATATGTGGGAGTTTTCAAAATACATTTTGGGTATACGAGTATGATAAACTCAAATGATAGAATTTACTGATTTTTTGTGTCATGACCGAATGTTTGATGGGTCTGCATTAAGTGTTTGTCTTGGAATGTTCTTGATGTGAAAGGAGAGAAGACAACGCGCAAAAAGCTTCAGGAAAGAAGATATGGATGCAGAGGCAGGGTGGGGCGACTTTTTCTCCCGTCTGAATCAAATTGGGAATCGATTGAATTCGCTTGGGAGGGATACGCCGGATCGGAGGTAGAGTCTCTCCAGATTGTTGGTAAAAGTTTATTATTACTTTAGTGAGCAATCTCAGAAAAACGAAACGCCGTTTTTAGGCGCTCGTGAAAAAAGCGAAAGTTCTAAACTTCACAACACGAAAATTGAAGTGACCGCTCTGAACAATGATAAAAATGGGACCTTTGCCTAGACTCTAGAGGGATCTACACAGAGGGGTTGTATTGTAAACTTGTTAAAATTGCGTCAGCAGTTTTCTTAGAAACTCTCTTCCAAGGGCAAGTCTACATGAGATATGACTTCGTGTGAACCCTGTTGCTGATATTATTCGTTTTAGAAATATGTGTACATTCGCAAGTGATTGTAAAATAATAGTTCAGGCTGTGAAGATAAGAGGTTCCTCAATGTTTTCAGCCAGCTGCATGGTTACTGCTCGACTTTCAGTATGGAACATCAGGTGACGCGTGAGAAACATCCTTGTTTTTAACTAATTATTCATTTGTCCCAGCACGAACTTGTTTCATTGTTTGTATCTTCCAGTACAGTGAAAAAAATTATCAGCACAGTTTACCAAGTAGGCTGCAATGGTACATGCAGGATTGTTTGTTAAACTCATTGAGATTTTCTGTCGATACTTGAGTTGGTGATATACCCTTTTTTTATTCTTTGATTCTCAAAAGTTCCTCATGGAAACTTCACACTGATATTTTTCACAGTAGCATTCTGTACGAGGTACCTGCCTTCAACCACTCGATTACCCTCGTTCAGCCAAACATGATCAAGCTTATTTTGAATTTGTTCCTTCACCTAGACTACCTTCTTGTCAAAGCCCCTACTGTTTTCTCCAAACACAAGGGTTAAAATAAGGAATAAAATAAATTATCCAAATGCTTTAACCCACGACTAGCCAATGTGTTTTTTTGATGGCTTTCCTGATGCGTCTGCCATGTAATATAACCTATTCAATTTTTGGCTGATAATTTTAAATATCTTCAACTCACACTCTTAACATTTGTATATTTTACTAATTAGATTGTTAGTCAAAATTGACATGCATTTCATTCGTGGAAACATTCTTTTATTAATACTTTTACCACGCTGATTTTTCAACAGTGATACCTATTCCTGATATTTTTTTAGTGATACGTGGTAACTAACGGCCCTCTCCTCCTCGTAGAATTTCATATTAAGAACAAATGATATTTGAGGTATCAGTACGTGAGGATCTGTCAGTAATAGAGGATTACAAATAATGTTAAGCACGAGGGTATCATATTTCATACAAAGGTCGAAAGGTCCACGCTTACAACGTACACAACATTTCTTCAAGTTTTCTACACATCAGGAAAAAATAATTCTGAAAGGAAATTTCCCATAATATGTTGCAACAATACCGGAAACTTTCAGCCACGTTTCCTTTGATTGTTTCTTCTTTCAAGTATATTTTACAATTAAATATTTTTGTTCTCGTATCATGGCTGATATTCTGATTTATCATACAACGTACTTATACGTACTTTTTTACACATTCTATAGGGCTTCGTTTTAGTTTTATGTATTACACATTGTTTTTTATTTATGGAAAATGAATTTAAGTCTAGTATTTCATATCACTGTATGTATGTGTACGTTTTTACTGTTAGTATATACATGTCAAAAGTAAATTGACATCTACTATATTTTGATCATCAGGATAAGCAAATGCTCAAAAATATCACAGTAAATCAATACTGTGTATTATTTCATTAATTTCTTAGCTGAATTATTTTGCCAAATTTGTACCTGCCATTCGTTCTAAATTGAATATTTGGGGAGCAACTTCCTCATGTATCTGTAACCTGACAATTTTGATCCAAATAAATAGCCTATGCAGATGATACAGCAGATTCTGACAGAAGAAGGGGTTCTAAAATCTCTTCGTATTCATGCCCTACTGATAGAGAATGAAATCGTGAGTACCTAAATTTTTACGCTGTTAAGAGCTGCTTCTGTAATCAACGTATGAATCAAAAGCATTAACATTCTGACCAAAACAAGTTTAACTGATATTTATAAATCACACATTTGGATCGAGGAATGTATAATATACTTGAGTTGATTGATTTCGCAAAATAATAACGCGCTCCTGGGCTGCAAAAGTGATGCTCTCAGTGCTGTGTGTCCAATTGTCCTTTATATCAAGATTATATGGATTACATTATATAATCCGTTTAAGATTCTAAGTGCACTAGCACGAATTTAAATCCTTAATAGCCTAATGAAGTCACATATTATCCGTGCAGTATTTATTCACAAATGCAAGTTTTATTCACCGTTTGAAGTTCAGAGTATCAACCAGTATTATATTTCATAAGACTTTTCTACTAAACTCAAGTTATTTTAAATAGACGAATAAAATACGCGTTTATATTAACTTTGTACCTAAAATAAATTTTTGGCCATGTCTAATGATAATACATATTCAATTCAGAAAACACGGTATTGAAACATTCAGTACCATCACCACCTTTTCATTACCTCTAACTCTGTCTGTTGTCGTGAGCTACAGCTCTCCGACCAATCACGTTGACGTCCAACATATAATAAAACCTTTCCTCTCCTGAAATAGTAACAAAAGTTAATATTTTTGTTGGAGTGCGACTACGGAAAAACCCTTAGCTGAGACAAGAGAAACGCATAATAGTGTGATGTTGGCTTTTACAACGCTGGAAGAGGATCTGTTTTTTTAGGCCTCCGTCTCTTGTTTCACAGAGAGTCGAGTGATTACCTGAGCACAAGAAACTTGAAGATTCTGTTAGACGAGACTTTATTCTCGGAAGAATCTCGGGGTTTCCGAGCTGTGTCTAGACATCCACGTGAAGCAACAACGTATATTTTTGTCTCTGCAGCATTTTTGTCTACTTCTGTATGTTTGCAGAAACACTGTTTCCTACTGAGTATCTACAGCAGAACTATCTACTTCACAAACAGAATTGGTTGATCACAATGACTAAAAATTTATTCGGCTATCTAAGCAACAGATTTCTAGTTCTACTTTGCACTCGAATAAGTTAATGCTAGTATGTGGTGGGACTAAAACGTTATCAAATACTGTGAATAATCGCTGTCGATACAAGTAATAGTTAAGTATATTAGTTATCCCTGTGACCAACCCATGTAGTGAGAGCTCTATTTGGCTGAAATTACCCACTAGTTTAAGCATGCTTTCACCACAAACAGCTACTAATTTCCTCAACCGGATCGTATCACTGACCACAGTCACGATGAGCGTTTAGTGGAGACCAATATTTTAGTAAATTTCGCTGAACCTCCACGATATATAAAAATAAATCAATGAATACATAGCACCAGAGCATAGCATAGTGAGGTCATTAAAGCATCTTGTATTCTTTTAAACTGTTCTGTGCATAGTAACTAAACGGTTCTGTGTGTGTACTCATCATTTCTAGCGACATAAGCGCTCACATAGAAACCCCATATTTTTAGTCAACTGTTTCAACTAAATATCATGATAGTTAGATAAAATACTATTATGATCTGGGATGTTAATTAAGCCTGAAATGTACAGAAAAATGAAATGCTTTCCTAATTACAAGTGATGTTTTATGCTCGTATAATTATGAAAGTAGTACAAGCAACAAGGTGCATGGGGGCCTAATTAATCACAGGCAAAAAATGGAAAATAATCTTAACAGTGCGTAAAAATTTTACAGGTTTTACTCTCTGAATTGGTTGCGAAGCGAGTTGGTTTGAGAAATAGAATTACCAATAATAAAATTCTTCCATGGCCACTAAAAACAGTCTTGCTATTGGGTATTAGAAGGCAATTTCAATCGCTGCTAATCATAGCAGGTGAAGAACGAATAATTTACAGAGATTTCATTAATAATCAAAAACGTGTTAGCTGACTATTCATTCCCTTCATTCAGTATTTAAGTTTTCCACCAGTAGTGAATTTTATCAGAACCTTCTTTCCAACATTACTTACAACATTACTTCAGTTACGATCAACTGAAACATAAAACAAATAACAGCTAGGCTTGTACGATAACTTTTGAGTATCTCAGGCTACGTTTACGCTCGTGAGAGGATATGCTCTGCAGAGAACGACTGGGCGTGTTAGATGACTAGTAGTCTATGAATGGGTCTGTGAGATGACTAGACTCTTCAGACAACGACTGGGCTAACTTGTATCGATTATGCAAGACTGCATATCGGTTGAACCGCCGAGTCTCAGCTGGGCTATCAGAAAGCTATCATAGCTCCTCTGGACCAATTGAGACCCATAACGAGCCCAGAGATATTGGAGGCCTCCCAAGTTCAATGGGAGACGAGCATTTCAGCTGTGCAATTGAGTGAATTACGACGGGCAAAACAGAAGAAGTTCGGTTTACGAGTAAAACCCGTCGAAAACCGTGTTCGAAAATTACTCGCGAACTGAGCACATAATTTCCATCGAGAATGATGTAACACTTGTTCATCTGTTCCAATGCAACAAAATATTCGCTCAAAACATATCATTCATGTGTTCCTCTATATTTTTTAGTAAGTGTATACAAGTAAAAAACTCCTTTCAAAATGATGGGCAGACAAATAATGTAAATAATGGTAGAAGCACTATATATTAGGTTGGAAAGAAAGTAATGTCGTTTTTTAATATGATTGCATTGCAAGCTATTACGACTTATAGTTATTTTCAATTTAATTGGGGTCGTAATGATTTAGTAAATCTTTCAGAAATAATAACACTTGTCAACATGATTTTTGCCTCACGAGTACTAATAGTTGTACTTAATGCAGATTTTTATCATGTTTTCAAATATGTATTCGGAATTTCTCCATCACCCACAGTTTTTTATATTTTGAATTCAATTTTTTGAAATAAACGTTTTTTCGTCCATCTATCCATTGTAAATTGACAACTCTTAGAACATTATCAACATGATGGGACCAAATAAACTTACTCAGGTGCAGGTTTAGACATGTAAAGACATGTACAGTCATGCACAAAGATGATGTGTTGTAGTACGCATTCATCAGAACGATGCGTACCGTGTAGTTGTATCGTGAACGAGTGAACACGTCATCGTGAGTGCTTTGTGTATCTGAATTATTGTGTATTACATTTTTACTAATTAATTTGAATTAAGCATTGGTTACAAAATGCCTAGAGTTTGTTTAAATCATCCTAATAATTTTTGCTATATATGTGGCGAAGTCACACTCAAGTCCCAAAAACGAAACCTTACTCCATTAGTGAAAAAGTGTAATGAACATTTTGAATGTAAAGTGGGGGACCAAACAAGGACCTGGGCCCCACATATCTGTTGTTTATCGTGTTCTAGACTTCTCACTGCATGGAAGAATGGCACACGCCACATGCCATTCGCCATCCCTATGATTTGGAGGGAACCCAAAGATCACTCCTCTGACTGTTATTTCTGTCTAACAAAGATTAAAGGGATTACATCGAAATCAAAACATACAGTGGTGTATCCTAATTTACAATCTGCAATGAGACCAGTTCCACACTGCGAAGAATTGCCCATACCAAAGCCTCCAGAACATGTAACATCAGATGAAGAGAGCTCAGATTCTGATGAAAGTGAGGAAGAAAAGGAAACACATATTGGTGATACAACGTTTGAACAAAGTTGTTCATCTGAGCCTCATTTATTGACTCAAGAAGATCCTAACGATTTCGCACGTGACAAAGTTATCCAAAAACCAGTCTGAACTGCTTGGTTTCCGGTTAAAAGGATGGAATCTTCTTCAGAAGAATACAATGATATGTACTTATCGTAATCGTCATTTGCAATTTAAAAACTATTTTTCTGAAGAAATGGCTTAGTGTTTTGTAACGACATTTCTTCACTTATGGAGACATTTGGTATTATACATAACCCCACAGAATGGCGTTTGTTCGTTGATGCTTCTAAAATTAGTTTAAAAGCAGTGCTTCTGCAAAATGACAATAAACTCCCATCTGTTCCTGTAGCTCACTCCGCTAGTATGAGAGAAACATATGAAAACTTCAAATTTATATTGGAAAAGCTTCAATATGCAGTGCATGAATGGAATGTTTGTGGAGATTTTAAGGTAATTGCACTTATTCTTGGTCTACAGCTTGGTTACACAAAGTACTGTTGTTTTTTGTGTCACTGAGATAGTAGGGACAGAAAAAACCATTACATTGTAAAAGAATGGCCTGAACGCGAATCATTCATTCCTGGACAGAAAAATGTGAAACATGACGCATTGTATAATTCTAAAAATGTGTATCTACCTCCGTTATATATTAAACTAGGATTAATGAAGAATTCCGTGAAAGGCATGGACAATATCACTCCTGGTTTCATTTACTTAAAACAAAAGTTTCCTAAAATTAATGAAGTAAAAATTAAAGAAGGAATATTTGTGGGCCTACAAATACGATCACTAATGCATGATGAAAAGTTTGAGAAAGTATTGAATCCACTGGAGAAAGCAGCTTGGCATGCATTCAAAAAAGTTACTCACAGTTTTTTGGGAAATCGAAAGGCGGAAAATTACCGTGATATTGTCAACGATCTTATAACATCTTATAAACAATTGAGTTGTAATATGTCTCTAAAATTACACTTCCTGCACTCGCACCTAGATTTCTTCCCTGAAAATCTTGGCGCAGTAAGGGATGAGCAGGGCGAACGCTTTCATCAGGAGATTGCAGCTATTGAAAAAGGTATCAAAGCAAATGGAATCCTAATTTGCGGGCCGATTATTGTTGGACCATCAAGAGGGATGCTCCACAGGCGACATACAACAGAAAATGTTCATTTCCTACTTTCTAGGTGAGTCATAATGTTTAAATATTGTGTAGTTAAGAATTTAGATAATATTAAAAACTGTTCGAAACTATAAATGCTTGTTTCTTGGAAGCCTTGCGTGATGGTGAAAAACTGATATCATATTTGGATTCAGGCGAAAAAATACTATCAGAATCATATATTTTTCTCTCTGAGACAGAAAAAAATTTCATTTTTGTTCCTCAGTGTAATTAGTAATGTTGAATCAATTTTGAGTGGCTTAACCCATAGGAAATGGACATTAATGAAGAGCATCTGAGACGTTGTATGTTCTATGAATACAAAAAAGGCATTTTAGCTGTGAAAGCTGCACGAAACATTCAAACTGTTCATGGGAGAAACGTGTTAAATGATCAAATATGCCAACAGTGTTTTGCGAAATTTTCATCTGGAAATTTTAACCTCAAGGAGAGCCCTCTTGCGGGAGGACAAAAATCAGTCGATAAAAAAAACATTAAAGATGTTGTTGCGGTCACTCCAAAGTTAACCAGCAGAGAATTAGCTCAAAAATTCAATACAACTCATACAGTCATAAATTCATGCCTTCATGCTTTAGGAAAAATTTCAAAATTTGTACAATGGGTTCCTCGCGTTTGAATGATACTCAACAATACCTCACACAACAAGAATGACACAAGAAAAAATTATGAGCTTCAATTGGGAAGTTTTATCTCACCCACCTTATTCACCTAATATTGCTCTTTCCGATTACCATCTTTCCAGATCTTTGCAGCATCACTTAAGCAATAAAATTTATGAAAATGGTGAACAATTAAAAAATTGCATCGATTTATTTTTCTCCTCAAAATCGAAGAATTTTTTTGAAGAAGGTATGAAAAAGCTAGTTCACCGTTGGAAAGAAGTCATAGAAAATAAGGCACGGTATTGTAAAGACTAGAAATAGCATCTTGTAAATTTTTGAAACAAAATAAATGTGTCGGGAAAAACGACATTACTTTCTTTACAACCTGATACTTGTATTGTCACTCACAATGTAGTTGTTCTAGTAGTTATCAATCTACCGGGAAATTCGACAGAGTCAACGTCATTCCTTTATTTACTGAATCTTTTATTTATCGTAATATCAAGTACCACATATTTTAGATAGACCTAATTCACTAATAACTTCATTCTAGTGCAATATAGTTCATTTTACTTTTACTTGTTGCTATTTTTCGTGAAGTTCTGCAGGAGAGTTGAAGGTTATCACCACTTGTGTTCGTTAATAGAAATTTTGCGCGCTATCAGAGCATAAAAGTGGTTCGTTCCATGGCTCGTCAACCGAATACAGTCGTATACTGAGCAGGTCGTTAACCGAGAGTCTACTTTAATTAAATAAATCGAGCGATGAATCCGTATATTTATAGGCGGAAAGTAATTTGCCCAATCAATTAAAGGTTAATTTTGTATTATAATTCTAAGCGGAGATCTGCCAACCGATGTGGGCTTCAAATTTTACTTTCTGACATTCGAATCAAACGATTATTAGACGAGTGATAATGCATTATTGCAGTGTAAGGCTGACATGGGAATACGATTTATTTTTCTATCACTGCTAACGACCCTTAATTCATTTTGTTTATTTTCTGGAAGTACCACCCACTTCAGAATAATTTTAATGAATAACTTGTGACTCAAAAATACCAACAATAACTAGAAACTAATAACCATTTGAATGAAGTAGCCATTTCTCCTGACCATGGCTCATAACTCTAAGTTTTAGATATTATTGCAAAATATGGAACGATTAGTTTATTTGCTTTCCGTTAAGATACTTTTTGGACTGCTTCTTCTTGTGAATTGAAGCATTATTGGTGAATCTACATCACCACATAAAAAAATCATTGTTATACCTTGAAATGGATCCAGTTATGTATTGTGATTGACATATTCTCAGTAAAACAAGCAAATTCTAGCTTCTGAAAGCATGAAAATAAAACATAATAGAAGTGAAGCAATCCTTGAACAAGCTCAAAGACTCACCACGAAAATTGTACGGCCTGTGCTTAGGGACCAAGGACTACTATAACCAGGACGTGCATCGCCGTGTAGCTGACTACAGTAGCGAAGGCCAGTTCACTGCGTTCAGTTAACTTCCATCTGTCATAGTGTGAACATTGTCGCAGTCTGTCGCTCGGTTTGAATTGGACATTGTTGTTTGTTTCGAGGCACATTGCTGCATTTCTAAGTGGATACTGTTTGTTTACAAAGTTTATTACTAATTATATGTATTAAAAATGCCGAACAAGTGTGGGGTTGTGTGAACAAGTGAAATCCCTCCTAGTATCTTCAATGTGCCTGCTTCATGTCTGCCACCTCCAAAACTTACACCTCACCCGGCGAAAGTGGAAGACCAACAACTGAAGTATTTTTTTCAGAAGGATAAGATTACTTCATTTGATGCTTTCAAACCTGAACGTAACCTGCAGAAGCAGTACAATAACTTGATTATTTCAAGATTGAAAGAAAGGCTTGTGTGTTTGTTCATGACCAACAACTTCAGTGAGTGCAGCCTGTCTGTGATTTTCGAAAACAAGCCCACTTTGTGTTCCCCACTAACGCTCAGTGCGTTCAAGAACGGCATTAGTGTACCACTGTTTAAGATACTTCATCCAAACAATAGTTTGAGATCGTATACGCAGTCTGACGAAACTGTGCGCTTGGCAATGAACTATGTATGACATCCCGTTTGACAAGACGATCCAAAATGTTGTCACCCTTCAAGCTCACACGTCAGCCTATATTGACACCGAGAAGGAGAAGAAGTTGGTATTTTTGACGTCTGTTGGAACTTTTATCACAGAAGCAGTTTTCCATGAATGATTATTGTTTTGTTCTTCAATCATACCCCAAGTGTAATTATGAACAGCTCAGAGACTTTTTGGTGCTGCCATGCAAACGCAAGCTGCAGTACATCACTTCATCTATTGACAAGGACCAGGTGATGAGGGAAACATTTGACAAAGTTCAGACACTGCAACAAAAGAATGTGTTTCTCTTGGTAGATGAAGTACAGATTCGCCCAACTGATTCAATTTCTGGTGGGTTGCTGAGTGGCATGGCCGAGAACAACCGAGACTGCAAGGCCACTTCTATTCTAATCACTAGGTAATTGCAGTGCCACAGCCAAGCATCCTCTTGACAACGCGCGTGTCTGGTTTCTCCTTTTTGACACGGTACATCTGCTAAACAACTGGAGCTAAACAACTGGAACTACATCTGCTGAACAACTGCATCCGCAACAACTGGATCAGTGAGAAGGGCCAGAAGATCAGTCTTGACAATGAAACACGGCATCATTTGCAGACGTCAAGAAACTGTGCGAGTCAAAGAAAGGCAGTTTTCTGACGACTACTACACTCACTCAATTTGCTGTCAACCCCTCAGAGAAAGACTAGCAAAAGAAGGTTGTCCTTCTTCAGACCTCTGTCAAGAAGGCCCGGTTGGCTGACTAATCACTGCAGTTTGGTAGGTTTTTGCTTCTATGTCTGTTTGTTTGTATGCATGGATGTTTGTATGTTTGGTTGTTTGCATTGGAAAAGGTTTAACTATAATCAATTTATAAAGTCTAAAACTGCAGTAACTCGGCTTTCTATAAAGTGGCCACTAAGCTCATATAATAATACATCTTAAGTCCGGTTAAAATTGGTATTTCAAAGCATTACAGTGCTTTAACCCATTTAAAATTCACTGTAAAACCTTATTATCGCTGTTATTGCTTGAAAGAATTAATGTTTGATCAATTTTTCCGATAGAAAATGTTATGTTACTAAGAATGCAATGGCCTCCGCTAGCGTAGTCAGCTATATGGCGGTGCACGTCCTGTTTATAGTAGTCCTTGTTAGGGACTTAAAGTGTAAAACACTTTACTACGCTGTTCTACGTTATATTTAGTTGAAAATTTAATTCTCGCCTCGATATTTTAGCCTTTCAAGCCGCCAAGCTAAAGATTCAAAACTGATTGATGTATTTACAACCAGTGGGAAATTTTGTAGCTCGACATTTCGGAAAATACTTCATTGTACTGATGATCTTATTCAGTGTCATGAGGTAATACTTTTCACTATTTTTTAGTGTATGAGAAGTCCATTCTTTCACACTTTGTATATCCATACACGTGTAAAATTTTATCGTGTAAATGAACGTTTCAAGCGACGTTTGTGAGCCCCATTTAATGATTTATTTATCCATTTTAAAGTTATAAATGACACCCATGTTTCACATGAATTGCTGTGACTCTCCTGCATAGGAAGGATCATCAAAGTAGGAATTCACACGCAAAATTTGAATGATGAACAATGAAGCAAATTTTCTGTACGTTTCTATCATTTTCATTTCGTGTCCGGTCTCTTTTAATTTGTTGTTTTTGAAATATTTTCTTCTGTGCTATAGCGGGACAACCCTACTAAAGATGATTACCGGGACACGAAGTTGATTGCATGCTTATCTACATATATTATCGACTATGTATCTCCATCTTTTCCCCTCTCTCTCTCTCTGTACCTGTGTGTGTCGTCCCATTACTTTCTGCAACCTGAAGTGGTGGCGTGCAGGCGGGACACACCTGCCACCCGCAGCACCTCTCGCCTGCCACCACTCGCTGCACTGGCTTCTGCACCCTGCGTACCGTAGGAGTATCTACATATAATTATAATCGACTATGTATCTCCATCTCTCTGTATCTGTGTGTGTGTGTCCTATTACTTCCTATCTATTACTGAAGAAAAATTATTGACTTGAAATCAGAACGGGTATGCATGTATTACAAGTACTGTATTGTGGATACCAAAAGCACCGGATCACTATACAACACGTCATTTGTTCCGTTACTAACTTTCTTCACCTACACGGCCATATTATCAATAGGTAAGATGCAAAATGAAAGTTCTGTATACATTCAAGAAAAATATTCTGGTTTTGATGGTACTACGGGCAAAACTGAAAAATGCATTCTTTTCATAGATCCCTAATTTCATCACTTCAAACCAAAAAATTTCAACGGGTACCATCTGGGTCATATTATCATTAGATAAGATACAGGATTGTAGTTCTGTATATATTAATAAGAAATATTCATTCAAAGTACAATCATTCGTCATAAATCTTTAATACGTTCATCTTTATAATAATTTTAAATTAGTCGAATCTAAATCGTGGAATTTCCACGGGAACTGGCTGGTTCTTTGCATAATTAAGAAACATACTAGCTATGAAATTTCACATTGATACTTTTCTCGTACAGGAGAAGAGATAACGAGATTAGTGAGCTTGTTCGTACAACAGCTTTAGCATAAACGTCTATAGTAACTATACACTCACCATATGACGATTATATCATGAAGAAGTTATATCATGGTAATTACGAGTGCTAGATCGCTACGCAGGACATCAGCTCGCTCGTCTGACACCTGTTGCTTGGACCAATAGAATTTCATGCCATCTGTGACGTCAGTAAGGGTTTCTTCCACAAATGATCAAAGGCAGCAGGTACATATCTTTAATATGTTTTCGGTCATCTAGTTTCACTGGTGTTTCTATGCCGTTTCTTCTACCCCAGAAAAACTACAAAGCGAGCAAATGAGTCTGATAAAGATTTCTGCTGACACGCACGTATCATTTCTAGTAGATATAATACTTCAAAAGACTGGCGAGTTTTAGGAAGCAATTTTTGAACCAATTGTAACGTTTCCCTTCCCTCAAATTCTTCCGACGTCATCAGCAGGCTGGTATCGACCAATAGTACCCTTGGAGCATTCGTGACTTCAGTGCCTTCCCACTGATGTCCAATAAGAGATGAGTTTGTTGGTGACGTCATTGCAGTGGTCTGAGGCGTCTCTTCGGGCCGTTAAAGAGGATAGAGGCGTGAGGTGAGGTGATAAGGGGAACTAGAGGAGCCGCAGCCGCTCTGAGAACTGTTGCATAAGTTCTGAGGTGAGTGCGTGGTTTCTTGTTTTTAGGCGTATTGGACTAAGACTGAGAAATGTTCTGAGTAGTTTCCTTGTAGTAAAAGAATTGGAAAGTCAATAATTTCAAGGAATTTTTTGTCGCCAACAATCAATCGTCTATCTGGGATAGATCATTCATGATTACAGTTGTGACTCAGAGTTAAAGCTAAAAGTTAACTGACGTCTGCAGTGAAGATTATTGTAACTATTCGCACACGTGCAGCCAGTAGCACATTTTTCTCCGGCTGTTGAACAAAATTCTTTGTATCGATATTTTTTTCTTTTTTTTTCGTACCGAAAAATCCTAAAGGTACCGAAAAATCTCCATATGCACGGGAAATAAACAGTTAGGGCAAGCGTATCTGAATGAATAATCTATGACCATCGTGATAGTAATTTTTGTGTCACCACAACGCATGCCAGCCCACCACCCAGAAAAATATGCCTATTATTCAATAAATGGTTCGAGCTCCCATTCTGAGTTTTCTACGCTGTAAAAATTCGATTATGCTTGTTATATAACTAATTTAAATACATTGTTAAGTTGTTCTTTTGCCACGAAACATTTTGAAGAGTAACTGAAAGATTTGAAAAAAGAAATGCCGTACATCCCAGCAGAGGATGACTTTTGTCTAGTACAGCTTGTTAGTGAAACGCGAACAACGCAACCAACCACTCATATTAATTAACAAACAGTGACACGTACAATCTACGCTACAGCACCTTGCAAAAAATAGTTGATACAAAATATGGCATTTTTAGTATACAAGGCTACTACGAATACCAAAAGTGTATTTTTTCAAGTAAATTTTATAGGTACATGCGTAAGAATTTTAATACTTGTCTGATAGTGACAGGACGAGAAAGAAGTCTAGCTATTTGGTTTCAGGTGATGAAAAACTTAAAAGCAGCAAAGTGTAGCAACTTGAGTTTACTTTAATTTCTTTCTTTGTTTGGCTTTATCCAACCGATTTTTCATTTAATTTCTGCTTTGCGGTCTTCATATGAGAATTCAGAATCTTGCTTGCCTAGGAATAAAGTGTACACAGCTTAGACCCTGTACATGACAAGACGGAACAACCTGATGCAAATTTTTCAAACGCCCGAATACGTAAGCCATCTGTGTGTTTACGCGGTTATAAAATGACTGAAGGCGAATAATCAAAGAAATAATAGTAATTGTAACATGAAACAAAAACCTTCATCACGCCTTGAAGTTAAGTCTGAGGGGGAGTAGTTACGAAATCCCATCGGAAATGCAAATAAACTGGAAGTCAAATCCAATGTAAGCTGACCAATCAAAAGAAGGGTTTAAGAAAAACCTAAGAGAATAGGTATTACGCGATAATGTTGACAAGACGCTATGAATATCCTTTGTGCTACTCATTATCATTAGGCCTGACATGACATATTGTGAAAGACAAACTCTTCTGAATATTTTTTGAAGAAGCTCTAAACTTGCCCATGATGTTTTCTGTTCACAATGGTTGAAGTTCTACCCAGTTTTAATTTTGAATGTAAAAGCTCTACTGTCTTTTAGCTAAAAATTTAAAGATGAAGTTCTCATGATTCAGTTATGTAACGAAACCTAATGAAGAGAATGGGGTTGTATTACTGGGCGGAAATGAACCAATCACGGAACATTGATAGCAAAAATACGTTACGTAAGGTAAGACTTCATTGTTGTTATTCCTTTCCCGAAAGATCGATTCAAAACAAAACATTATTGTTCCCACCCTTCCGACACACTTTGAGAACTTTTGCGTATACATGTTGTGCTTTTAACACTTGTGGCAGTGCATTTATTATTCTAGAAGCTCTAGTTGGTCTTGCTTTTAATCTTAGGAGTTGAATTTCATAACAGTACACATATTTAATAGAGATAAAATATGAAAATAAAATGCCAAAAAAGAGTGTTGAATGTAGACCGGAAATTCTGTCATCCATACGTGAAAGGATTAATAATTGTTTCTCATAACTCGATGGATTTATCAAAATTTAACATAATACCTATTGTTTTATACGTCAACCGAGATTTTTGCAAGGTTGATCGAAATGCAAAGCGAATTTATTCTCAAAAAACTCTACGAAACTAAATTGTTGTCGTCAACATCGAAGACAATTCCAAAACGAGAACGCTATTGCATAAGTTTACTTTGTGACAGCTTTGTACCATTGAGAGCATCCGGCCTACCGTTCGTCCAGTAGCACGGAACATGAGAAGCGTTTCATAGGATACGGAGATTGCTCTCTATGAGCTTGTCAGACTCGATTTTCTTGGTGTATTGAGACAAAGTTACTGAAGGAAAATACGATACAAGGGTGATAGAGTTCACAAGAAGGCTTAGCAATTGTACGTGCCACAGAAATTCTATCAAACACTGGATAGTTCTAGTAAGGTGCGTCAATTTACAGTTGAAATAAGGGAAAAAATCTTTCTAATCGGCAACAATTTTTTTTATTATTTGATCATGAAAAATGTGATTCTTAAATGGAAACTAATTTGGAATACCATCTACCTACATAATAGATTTCCCGTCTGCCTGCATGTGTCAAACTTAATATAGTCATACACGTGTACACTGCACTTTGGTTTGTTGAAGGATATTTTGGTTTATTAAAGGTTTGTTGTCAGAGTTTGTCGGAATTGTCCAACACGGAATCTCTTCAACAGTTACAGCCGGCACTCAGAGTATGTATAAATGCTTTTTTAACTTGTGACCTATTAATAGCCTCATTACATGAAGCTTTAAATAAACTTAATATTCAAATGTTTATTTAAAATGTGCTGAAACTCAAAGTTTACTGTTCGTATTTGAAAATTGAATCGAATGATTGCCTTCCTTATCTCTCTTTCTTACCTTATTCAATAATTATTGTATGAGGATTGCCACTGAAAAAATTCCTTGTCTTGATGAAGTGTTGAAAATATTGTCAGCTGGAAGATGAGTCACCCTCATTCGAAAAAAAGATAAGCAGCAGAAAAATAAGTTTTAATTGGCTGTGGATTTGAAACGCCACCAGCTTCTTACAACCCGAGATTCTGATTTCGTGGAGGAAAGCTGGAGTTCCAGCGCTGTGGTGCTACACCCTTTAGGCATACTCCCCAGAAGACTCACTATCAATATACCTATAAGGGAAATCAGTCTTACATATCACCTGAGGAATACTTGATATCCATAATACGCTGATGGATCATGTCTTCCAACACACTCTTTTGAAGTTGTCGGTCGAATAAAACACTTAAAGCAATGTCTCGCAGTACAAGTATCGTACTCCCCAGCAGTGATAACCTCATTTTGAAAATTTTTATCTTTGAGTTTCATGAAGCTGAAATGATAATTTGAACGCTCTTCATGAATTTATTTGTCTGGCAGTAAAATAAAAACGTTCAAATCAGTGATTCACTTTGAAGTCTCGCCTCAATATAAGATTGAAGTCCCATAATTATAATTGACAATCCAAAATAAGACAAGAAGTTCGCTAAAAAGATTGTTTAAACATAAGGTAATTGAAATGGCTCCATCAAGTCAGCGATTGTCTCGTTATGACCTTATTGGCTCACCAGACTTCACTTATTAGCTCTCCATTTGTAGTTGAATTATGACGTTACGGTGACGTCAAAAGCCAGCTTCACGTAATTCATAATTCTTCGGTGCTGTGGGCCGAGTAGTGAAGCATGAGACCACTGAGCCACTCGACCACTCATGCGAACAGAGGCCCTAATTGCCACTCACACAATCGCTTTGCTTCATTAGGTGCTCTTGAAACAGTCGGTGTCTTTCCAAAGGCCTTCAAAGCAAGCTGAGATAACGAACAAAATATTTCTCATGCGATCTTCATTATGCGGTTCTAGAAGTACAGAATGATTCTTTGAGTCAAGTTTTAGCTTAAACACTTTGCAAAGCATGATCTCAGCCACGAAAAAATTATTCGTTGTGTAAAAACAGTTCTAAAGTAATTCTTTACGGAGAAGCCGTGTGCGCAGTGAAGTAATCAATTGCTTTCGTTCCTTCAATTTCTCGGACAACTAAAGTATAAGTTCACAAAGTGTTAGTACATGCATTACATATACATGCTGTGATTTTGTGTACTCGTATAAACAAGATAATTGCTTACAAATTACTAGCTATAAAGTTGCCTTGGTATCTGAAATATTCATGGATATGAGTTGTATAGTGTGGAATATTTTGTAAGATATTTCCATCGTTGAAACAAGTGACAAATGCAGGACACAGAAATTCAAATTTGATGTGGGATTCTCCTTCTTTATTGATAAGTTTAGTTTACTAACAGTGCTCTTATTCGTGTACACTAGTTTAATGCAAGTTTTATACATAGCTACATTATTTCCAACTTCCATACACTTATGACAAAGTGCATGTGAAGTGAAATCCGGAGATAAATTTACAAATGCGTGAATTCCTACTAGAGCTGGTCTGGCCCGTATAAAATCACCTCAATCACTTGTTTTTGAAAAATCATTGACAGCTTGAAAAAGACGCGTTATAGCTGTCTGAAGAAGAAAAAATACAACTGCTGAAAACTGGAGTTTAAATGTTATGCTAGCACCCAGACCGATGCAATCTATGAAACGAATACCCAAATAACACCTGAAAGTATCAGCATTTAAAAACACGGGAAAAACTTCTTTCTAAGCCTACGACAGAAAAATGTCGAAGAGGAGTAGTGCCATTGGTAAATCTTTATGGACTCACGCAGCCATTTGAGGCGTGGTTGGATGAGAAATTATACTCAGATGAATATTTAACAGAACTCAAAACAACTGTTTATCAATGAAGTAAAAGTATAGAAACAGTAGAGCCTTGCAGTTCGCAAGGGGTAAATTTTCCATTTGTTATTGTGTGAACTGTGTTGTCATCCACTTGTGTCGTTACAATTGCTTTGATTTCGCTAAGGGAAGGAAGTTAAATTAGTCTAGATGCTTTTTTGACTAATAAACTAGTTAGAAAAGTTAGTCACGTCAAAAAGTTATTAATTGGGTTAGTTTTAAGTTCACAAACTCTTGTGATTCTTTCCCGTAGAATGAATCTCCTTGCCGTGTCTGTGCACATATTTCAGAGTAGTGTTAGTACAATGCATATTATGGCCTTCGAGATGTGTCAAAATTAAGCTCATAGGAACTTGAATTTATTTTATTTTAATAACTGACGTTTGGTATTGTTCAGACATAATTCTACTTTATTGCTGCGCTTGTCAGAGAAATGTTGAACAACGTTACACCATGAAAGTTTAGAGCACTGTACGATCAAGTTATCCTGAGGATTCGTCTTCTCAAGTTGACCACAGAAAGTAACTTCAAAGAAGAACCTGCTAATTTAGATGACTGTTCAAGTTATTCCGGCCAAATAAATTGCATAATAACATTTTCCTATTGAGTATAAAAATGGGATTTGTATTTAATTGCACTTCAATAATCCACTTCGTAGGAATTGGGCAACTATTTCATTCCATGCTGATTTTATTTATTTTAACGTGGGACTGAAGAATTAGCTTGAAGGGAACACTCAGGTCGATGTAGCGACATTATTATAAAACAACTAAATAAAAAAGTTAGAAATCCCCATTCATCAGAGTAATATATTTTTGCATTATTAATGTCTTTGCATTGTGAATTAGATGCGCAGTGTTGTGTATATTAATGTTTCAAACGTTTTCATCGTTTCCATGATTTGCGTCGTTTAGTTCAGAGTCCATAGTGGTCTCTAATAACTCTAAGCCAACACACAGGGCAGGACGTAGAGTGGGTGTACAAGTTATTACATAGTAACTAAATTAGAGGAATATTTGCAAGGGACATTTTACTGATCATTAAAGGCAACAAACTGACACTCTGCAGAAGCTGTACTAATGATATGCGTGCCATAATATAGTCCCACTACCATGTATTAGATTTTTTGAATAAAATAGTATAAAGAAATTCTCTTGACATATTTTCTTCTTTTCTCTATTGAGTAATTCATAAATTAAAGGGAAGGATCAATGAATAAGACTACATTACATGTGTTTTATTCTCATGCCTTGTAAGGTAAGTAAACGATTAGCTGTGTAGATGTTTTCCTTAAAATTAGTTTGAAAAATAAATAGTTGTAAGAGAATGTTTTAAAATAAAATCTTGTTTCAAATTTGATCATTGCATTTTCATTAAACTTTCATTCAATAAATTAAGAATCTTACAGATTTAATGTTTTAAATAGAATAAATAACATTTGATTTGCTTATATCTAGATCTTTACTACGTGTATGCACTTGGAAAAGAGTCGTTGTTTCACACAAAACTAAAAATGAAGTATTGTTGGTGCGAAATCAACAGTTTTACCATGAATAGTGTGATAGTTAGATAATATATATTTTTTAACATTTGAATATATTTTGTACACTTACGGAAAACATCAGCTTCCTTTTAACACTTTAAGTGTGAAGTGACCCACCGGTGGGTCACTCAGGTTCGGTTCTGTAATTTTTTCAAAGCTTTCTAGTGATTATGTGTGCAAAATAAAGATTTACACCGGCTAGGCAACTGCACTTAACATGTTAACTCTCATCCTAAATCTCACAGTCAATAATTGTTCGTAAAGAGCTTCAGATTGGTTGACAGAAGTAATTGAGAGTGTTTATGCACTATTGGTTTATAATGCCATGAATTTGGTCTACCGGCATGGCAGGCCACAGAGCACATCGTAACTAAGCCCAACATTTTGCCTCTGTTAAACATGATGTAGTATACCATAGCACCAAATATGACTTCTACAGAAGGCAACGATACCAGAAGGTCCACAGTATTGTGCTACTGTTTCTGATTGATGAGTTAACAACATCAAGAGCCAGAATTGCCATAAAACTTTTATTCAATATTTGTTGCGTCGTCCACCCCCTCCTCTTCTTCCTGTAAGAACTACAAGACAAAAGCTCGTCAGTTTACAGACATAACAAACGTCCTCCTTCCGAAGGTTGTTGACTGAGGCAACAGAAGCGGTAGCCAATAGCTGAAAGCTTTACTTATCTCGCTTTGATCTGCGTGAGAAAACGTGGATGAGTTTTCGTATGTCAGAGAGCGAAAAACCGAAGTACTGGTGAGTGCAGTTTTGATGTGAGCGAGTGCCTTTAGACGTTAGAGCAATGATTGAAGAGAAAATTGAAAATGTGTCTTCAGAGACAGCAGATTTAATTGAAAATGTTGTCTAAGAGATAAAAATTCAGGGGCAGGTGATTGGATAAATGTGGATTCCTAAGTCATGCAAGGCCATTAGCTAAATTAGGACTATCTCTTCGTAGTTTAAAATAATATTTGAACGCAAAGTACAGACTCCGTGTTCACTTAGTAAATTTATTGACAGCACAAATGATTCACAGAGCTTAATCAACACACACAAACGCAAAATACTCGTAAAAACGTGAAAAGTAGGTATGTATTATTCTTCTAGAACCCGACAATGATTTTCATTCAATGGAGATTAAATACCTGTCGATTAAGAAAGGATTTTCGTATACGTTGAATAAATAATTAAAATTTGATCACAATCTGAGACTCACTTCAATAAATTTAAGTGCTTATCAGTTGAACAATCAGTTTTACTCGTCACCAATCAACAATCAGTACACATTTTTTATTTGCAATTGCTCTAATTTTTATTTGTTCATAAAATTTTATTTTACCGGTAATATAGATAGCCTCATTATCAAGGTGGCCTGTTTTCCAGATGTTTGAGTAACCAGCAGCTCGACTAGTGATTACGATATGGGACTTGTGTAGCCGTGCATTGCACTTAGGTAGAATAGAATAGAATTAGGCTATAGGAACGAACCTTCTGGCCCATTCTTGGGTCGGATAATTACTTCGATAATTATTCGGTTGTATACCCAAGTCCCATGCCGTATTTCTAGCCGCGTCAACCATGTCGGCAGCGGGATTCGAACCCGGGTCTTTCCGCTCGCAAGCAGATTCGCTCACCAGTCGACCAAGCTGGTGATAGGTAGCACAGCATGGAACTTGTGTAGCCACGGCATTGCACTTAGGTAGCACAGCATGGGACTTGTTTAGTCGCGCATTGCACTTGGGTAACACAGCATGGAACTTGGGTAACCACGGCACGAGACTTGGGTAGCCACAGCAGTGGACTTGGGTAGTAATCCAAGGATGGACAAACTGGCTAGTTCCTCTTACTATGCCACATTTTATTTTACTTGAAAAGGTAGCATTAGCAGACTATGGTGTGAGCCAACTTTGACCTTGAAAGAACTAAAGCTCACCACTAGAATACGGAGCTTTCAACCCCTACTTTTTAATGAGAATATCACTTTACTACTAGTCTACGCTAGTAGGATATGAAAGAATGACCTAACCTACAAATAATTACCAGAGTTCAAGTTTTAACTGAAATGAAAATATATAGAACGTACTAAAAAATAATAAGAACCACTCCTGTCCAAAAATTGGTAACAATTGTTACAAAATATTTCATGATAAATGCATCAAATGTCTATTTTTTAGCTAACTGATTTCAACGATCGAATCAGTTCTGTTATAGGGTGTCAGTTTTATCACAGCTAGGAAAATAAGGTAGATGATAATAAAGAAGCAAACACATTTTATACTTAGTGGGTATGAATTAATTGAACGGTTTGGTGGCTGATCTCCATATGAGAAAAGTTAGCTGAAGTGTTTCTTATGTCGGACTACTGGACTGTTTCATCACTAAGAGCCAGACGACGTATTCAAACTACTGTAGTGATAAATCAATACAATTTAGGACTATCCGACACATAATCTAAATGCATATTTATAACAAAAACTAGACTGAAATGAGTTTCTTGATATTGACTGCAAAGGAAAATAAAAGTTATTCAGCGGGACGAAGTGGACAAAAAATCTAATACTAATGATGACCGTCGCGTGTTTGCACATTTATTATTTATATATTTTTTTATTTATCTGTTTCGTGTCACTCTCAAAAAAATTAGAGAGATCCAGAGCTTTATATACTCGAGTCCGTATCGTAGATACCGAGTTCGGCGGGATATTTCCCTATGATTCGGGTACATTGTACCCGAACTGCTGAGTAAATTGCAGCAGTAGAAAACTGTGTCTCAGTTTTCACTAGGAATGTTGTTATTAAAGAAATACTCAATTAAAAGATTTGTTCTTTGTAAATATATATAAAACTAAATATATTTCATTGCGTTCTTATATGTACTTTTATTTAATATCTTTCCAACAGTATTTGCCATCATTTTTGATGGCACGGGTATTATCACAAAATCTCTGCCGCCATTTTTGACGGCTGGGTACACTAGGTAACCTAACCTAACCTAATAGTTTTGTTAGGCTATTATCTACATGTTTAATACTTTCTAATTCGTTAAGTGCACTCGAGCCTGACGGATATGTGACAATGTAAAATAAGTAGCCCTACATCCACCAGCTTGGTCGACCACTGCCAGCTTGGTCGACTGGTGAGCGAACTCGCTTGCGATGCGAGAAGACCCGGGTTCGAGGAACGCTGCCGCGGTGGTCGATTTGAGTATGACCATCACTTGGCTATAATTGCGGCATGGGACTTGGGTACTAACCCAAGAATGGGCCAAAAGGCTCGTTCCTATCGCCTTATTCTGTTGTATTCTAAGTGGTTATAAGTTATTCTTGCAGTGCTACTAGTTCTTTGAAAATTAAACTCTAATTGATTCATATCGACCACGGTGCACTTGTAGCCCTGATAATAAATTTTCTGAAGAAAAACTTGAAATATAAACACATCGTAGGGCAAATAATTCAACCCCAAAGAATGCACAAATTATAATCAAAACTTTGATTTTCATGAATGCGTAGAGGAATAAAAATGTTGGTATAGCATATGCAGCACAAATCGATGTCTCAAAATACACGCCCGTCCACTCACTACTGAAGCATTAAGTCTTCCTCCGGAGTCCGGCTTGAGCAGGTAATCTCCGCAGCACACGCAAACCGCACAAATTCTCATCGTTTTCAGCTCAAGGTTTTGGGACAATTTATTGTCGACCTTTTGAGGTTCATTAGAAGCGGCCTTCCTTTTTAGAGTCCTAGAAAATCTTTTCCAGAAATACTGCCAGCCAGCCTTTGTCTAAAATTAAGAAAGCTACGCAAAAGTTTTCTCGCACTCATACATTCTTGCTAACATTCGCTGAAACAAAGTCGAATTTTAAAATCAACCTAAAGTCACGAATGTGATGAGATTGTGTTTTTTCAGTGTAGGGTTAGCATTATATAAGAAGTATTTTATTTTAAAAATAACCCGATTGTGTTCATGTCATTCTATACATAACCCAGCTGTGATTAGATTATCGTTATTTTTAATTATAGGGTAATCCATTGTAATCTGGAATGAAATACGTCTTGATTTATTACGTAATTAATTTATGTACTGTAGAAACAACATATTTCATTGAAAATACACTAGAAACCTTCCTTCAATAGCAAGTTTTAGCTTTGTTTAAAAGCCAAACAAGCAAGTTAAAAGCAAGTTTAAAGGGAATAAAGTTTAAGCCCATTCGAAGTATGCAATTCAATCTTAGGTCGTCATACTATTTAGACACTCTTTTTTAATGAAATTTTAATCTATTTAAAAATTTTCGTGTAATTCTTCATCTTTGAATGTTGAGAAATGGTGTAAAAAAGTAAAAGCTTGTTTAGAAATGGTTCTGAATATTACAGGATATCCTGTAAAAAGGAAGAAAATGGAAGTCCCGAATTATTAATAAACAATCAATCAGGAGCATCGAATACACAAAATTCAATTACAACAGTCAGAAATCGACGGTGTTGAATTTCAAGAATTTGAAATGCATTTGTTAAGGAAGGATAAAGACCAAATTTATTTTACCTGATCGGAATGAAATGTGAATAAAATGTTTTCAAAAGTTCACTTTACGTAGTTTACTCAATATAAAAGAACGTATTAGAACACAAAATGTCGATTGCTACAAAGCCCAAAAAGAAGAAAACACAATCGATTTACTTTCTCCATTGACGGTTTTTATCTCATCATAGGAGCATGCGCTCCATCATACCCAACATCTGCCGTGAACAGAAGAACAATCATTCTATCCTCTACCTGAGATTCTCAATGAACAACTAAAGCAAATATTCTATCTGACTTCTAAACCAGGAATATAATAATAACAATATAACTTAACTCTTGAAATAGGCTGTGAAAATATGAACAAGTGTTCTACTCTTTGACTTGTATTTGTAGAAACAGAAGATGAAAAATTGCTTTCATAACTGATATTTAATAGAAACAGTGAGCAAAAATAATCTCGAAACATGACAGGGTTAAAATATATAAGATAAAATCATTTTTATAATTCACAGTAAATTCGACCTGAGACAGAATACTCAAGCCGCTGTTGTAGTGTCAGACACTTGCTGATTGAATTAGCACACGCTAATTCACTCACTCAAGAGCTTAGCATTGTTTACTACAACCTCCAGTCAGTCAACGTTACTGAAACTCTGTAATATGCAGCATCTATTTAACAATGGATATCAAATAAAGTATCACATTGACAAAAAAATAAATATAGAAACACAAAACAATTCGTGAGTAATTTATGTACAAGGAATTTAAATTCTTACAAAAAAGTTTGAGAGAAGGAAATGAAATTTCTTTCTATCTCTTATTGCTGAAAAATTCAAATGTCAAAGCTATAGACCGTTAAATTACCGCTTAAAATACCAATACACACAAGTACAATGCTACGTAGTTATACATGAAATGTTTCAATTACCTCTCTAACGCAATACCTCACACTCAAAACCAGCAACAATGCATTAATGTAATTTCCCTCTCAGTGGACACGTAAATACTTTTAAATTTAATGTTTCCCTACAATCATGCATTGTTCCATACTGTTAATATCATTATTTAGAAATCGAGCTAATATTAAAATTATTTACCTCCGGTTTAAGTTTTGTGGTTGTACTAGACGCTGACGCAGTCTGTGGACACATTTGATAATAAAATCTCAGTACTAAGTTCTGACGATAAAATATTCACATAACATGAGATATATTAGCAAAGTTCCATAATCATAACTTTCGCCTCTTTCACTATGGGGTACCCTTGAGTCACCGAACAAGTTTGCCACTCAATTAAGGTGAAATTTTTTCAAACTTCAGCCCATTCTTGACGAAGGAATTGCATGACGACATCTACTGTAGAGTGCGGTGAAGCACAAGCTTCTGACTCGAGGACAGACCAAACACAGAGGTCCATTTGGCTCACATCAGGAGATGAGGGCAGCTACATTTTCTTGCTCCAGGTTCATGGAAAATGATTTTGACACTAAATCCACATCTTCGTCACCCTTCAATCTTCCTAATGAAAGGTAAAGGAGTGTAATTTCAATTGTATTTTCGCTTTGACAAATGCAATAAAATAACACAAATATCTTTGATATGCGACATCTAGGATGCTTTCACGCCTTTGGAAACGATATCAAAGTTTTTTCCGTTTTGGATATGGTAGCACTCATTAATAACAAAAACTGGTGTTTGATCCCTGAAAACAATTCATATGCACAGGTGATCCTACATTTCTTTGAGGCTTTTCTAGGAATTTTATCACTTTGAAAGTTGAACTGACGTTTGGAAGGTTTTCTGTCACTGATTTCCCAATGGATGGTGCCACTATTGAATTCGTTCTGAAGCAGCTATGAGCTCGTATCCTTTTTTGTGTAAAGGATGTGTGGCTAGTATAGTTTTTGATCCTTAAATAAAAATAAGTTGAAGGCGATTCGGAAGAAATCATCAGAAACAATAAAATGATATTGCTTCCACACTGTGGTTAATTTTTTTCCTGTTGCGTGGTCAGATTTTCAACACGTTGTTCTTCTAGAATATGAAAAACTGTCTTTTTTAGATTTAGTTAGAACACAAATATCAAATTGAAAGCATATGCAGACAAAGAAGCAGATCTGCAGCTTAGGGATGAAGATTTTTTGGTTGACTTATAGATTTATTGCTTTAGCCAATTACCATGATGAATAATTTATTTGTATTCCTATAGTGTTTGCGATTTAGGCAGTTTATGTGAAGCCAAACACAGTAAAAATAGACTTGGTTATTCCAGTGGAGGACTAAGCGTTATTATTTTGCCTTCATTATACCCTAGTATTTTTTTCTAATTTGTTTCAGTGTCACTGAGTATTGCAAAAGATATCTCTCAGTAAAGTCTGTGTCTGTGATTTATTCACGTCTTCGTATCGCATGAATCAATCAAGTTATTGCAGTAATAAGTCTACGGTAATTGCGCCTGAGATTTAAGTATTCAGCGCATATCCAGTTAATGACGAAATTATTCACACGCCATCCAATATTCAACACTCTCAGGCATTGCTTATAATTTAATGACAGTATTTAATGCTCACTTATTGTTTATCATCATTAGGTTTATCATTAGAACGAAAGATTTAATTCCACAGATGTGAAAAGAGCATCTACCAAGAAATTATTTGACACAAATATTTGTATATGAAGTTCTATTTTGAGGTTATCGATTCATGTACTTATACAGCATTTATATTTTTACGTTAAGTGCAGAGCTTTGAAGAATATTTATGCACCATTAAATTCTACATAGTTCAAGTAACAAACTTAACGTGGTTCATTAAGCGTCATCATTGTAATTCTGCGTTTTATGGTTGGGTTGTTAAGACAAAAGACCTCAGCAGCAACTTAAGATAAAAAATTACTGACTCTCATAAATTCAGCAATAGCTACAGAACTATTTAAAAATGCTTAGTTATCCTCACATTTATCTTACAATATGTTATCAAAAAGCTCATAAACTTAGGAACTACAGCGGCTTTCCTGGGTGTGAGAGACAGTCGTAGCTGTCACCACGAGTTGCACGAAAACTAGGCTGTGAGGTTAATATGAACTCAATAATTGTGTTGAAAGATATTACCAAAAATTTAATATGCAGTTTATCAGCGTAGATAATGATAATTACTTACACCCTGTACAACTGTTGAACAAGATGGTAATGATTTGTAGTATTTTCCGATTACTCTTTGGTCTCCTATATTATTATAATATATCTAATTCTTATCATGAACGCGTAGCTATTCGTTGTTCGTAATAATCTTATTGAACAACGTCATTCTTATTAATAGTGCTACTGTGTACCCACAATTAAGCTTATTCAAATTCAACTGGTTGTTTTGTATCAGAACAACAACAGATATTCAAACTTTTTGTACGGATATTAAGTACATTGTGTAGTTTGTGTCTTATGCCCGTATTGCTGTTTCAAGAAGCATGTGAAAAATCTGCAAAAATCATTAGAAACTTGAAAATTATATTGCTTCCATACTGTTTTAAACTCTTTCCTGTTACGAGGTTAGATTTTCTCAAGCTGATATTCTAGAGTAGGAAAAACTATTATCAAAGATCTAGCTGGGACAGAAATTGCACAAATATCAAATTGCAGTCATACACAAACAAACAAGAGGTTTGTAATTCGAATATAAAAATATTATTAAGGGGCTGCTAGTTTTGTTCAATTACAGTAATGAACAATTTATTTGTATATCTCTATTGTTTGTAATATAACTTTAAGTTGTTTGTATTCCTGTATGACTTTTGATATAACTTTTTTTGAATGAATCACTCGCATTTTGACAGACAGAAAATTCAGAGGGCAAGCATTTAATTGATAGAGTTTTGAAGGATAGATATTTTGAAAAAGGATTTCTCTTGATGGATGCAAAGTAATTGGACAATTCTTGGAACTTGAATTTGACAGGTTCAATTGTTCGATTAGCGACTAATAATCACATTCGCTCAAGATCACGAGCTGTGTGAAGATTAGGGTATCAGCGCGCAGGGATGAATCATTTCCTCTTAAGACATTACTCAAGACTAGTTTAGCAAACACCTAAACCGTACTAGAAATTTATTTGCAGATTCCAACTAGGAAGCGTTTGTGCTCAGCTGCTCAGTGGAAGCTGTGAAGTCTGCTAGGACTAGGAGTCTGAAGGCCGTAGGTCTACAGCCTTCATTTCAGTCGGACCCGCGCGTCGGTGAGGGAAGGTAGTGTTACGTTGTGCTGTAATGCCCTCGTCAGCTGTCGCGGCCTAGGGCCATAGGCCTAGCCGAGAATTTGGTTTGCGTTTAAAAAAATTCCAATCAATTTTACGATTTCTTAAAATAATTGGGTGTATTGTGGTACATTATTCTATATTAATTGTGTGCAGGGAATAAACCTTATTTTCATTTTATTTAAATTTTGCAAGTTTAATAATTCCTTCTTCTTTAAGATACTGCATCTGTCCAAACGAATGTGTAGCTTGTTACTTTTTACTGAACCACAATTATAATATTCTGAGATACTGACAGCTTTTGTGTTCCTGTGATCTTTTGAACGCTGGGCATAAAATTTCTCATACAACCTTGACCACAGTTTTAATACATTTATCATCTACTTTTTAATATAAAAGTACCTCAATTCAAAAATGTTAGCCAGATTGAAATAAATTGTAGCAAGTAGGGTCTTATTTTCCCTTTGTCTCTATGTTAGAACTTTTATCTAATTCACAATATTTCTGAAACCAGTTAATCTGATCACTAAAGATATTTTACTCGTACTCAACACCTACCAATTCCACTCAAAGAAAAAGTTTGAGGTTTGCTTCCGATTGATGCTTGAGTTCCGCCATCGATGTTTCTGAGTGCTGCCTTCAAGTGAGTACAGAGACCATAAAAGCTAATTCTTAATCTGAGTTCCTAGTATCAAACTTCAGATCTAAATTTCAGGATACTATAACTCTTACACGGAACTCGTGATCTTCATTTCTGAATATTCTACCTCGAGTTCAGACGACTGAACTCAATTGATGGACACAATGTCTTTTACAAGAGCGACTTTCACTGTTGGACATTACCTCTAAAATTAGAACAAAAAGCAGGAGTTCAATTACTGAAAAAAAACATTTGTATTAGCAAACAGAAGATCTGCTTTACTGGCACTGTGTTCCAGCAATAAACAAATGACCTCTATTGTTGAGTACTCACCCTAGCATTGAACGTAAGATTTTTATTGCTGGACTCTCTGTCTAAAATCTGGACACAGTACGTCCACAATTGAATGGAAGATCTCTGTCGATCATCATCTTAACTCCGTTACTAAATACTGTGTGCTTGATTCAAATACTTTTTTATTCAACACGGCATCAAATTTTAAGGTAAAAACAGAGGAGACAAATATCATAGCTTCCGAATACACCGGCCGTATATTTTTAGTTCAATTTGGGTCAAGTAATTCTGCCCGACATTGCTTCCCGCCTACGCAATTTTCCAGCTATGGGAGCTTCCCTTCCAATGATTCCAAGAAATTTTGACTGACATGAAATTTAACGGACAAACATTTACCTGGCGGCTTATTGGCGAATAATAATATCTTGCAGAAGGACTTTCATTGAACTACGTAAAGACATTGGACAGTTATAAGAACAAGCATGTAATGAGATTGAAAGTTCATTTAAAGGCATCTAGCCAATCTCAACTTTGCGCAATTCAAATTTGCCTGCGGGACACAAGTACTTTAAAATTAACTCAGCTCAAATTGAATACGAAGTTACAAATCCTATCTAAAAAAATCCCTACTCGAGAAATAAACGTTCAACATGTAATTATGAATCACAAAATGCTTGAAGAGGCCCCATAAACAAATATGTATTCTAGACTTTCATGCCCAATGTCTATGAAGAGAGAGTAACGCCCTTGATAACATCTAATCTAATACTAAGAATGACCGTCGTGTGTGTTTAGGTATTTATTTATTTATACATATATTTATTTATACGTTTATTTATTTATATGTTTCGTGTCACTTTAAAAAAAATTAGAGAGATCCACAGCCTTATATACTCGAGTCTGTATCGTGGATACCGAGTTCGGCGGGGTATTGCCCTATGATTCGGGTACATTGTACCCGAATATGACACGAATTGCGGAGTCAATTGCAGCAGGAGAAAACTGTGTCTTAGTTTTCACTAGGAATGTTGTCATTAAAAAAATACTCAATTAAAACGTTTGTCCTTTGTAAACATATATATATATATATATGTATATATATATGTATATATATATACCTATATACATATATAAAACTAAATATATTTCATTGCGTTCTTATGTGTAATTTTATTTGATATCTTTCCAACAGTATTTGCCATCATTTTTGATGTCACGGGTATTATCACAAAATCTCTGCCGTCATTTTTGACAGCTGGATACACTAGTTCACTAATAACTATTCCTTGTTATCTATAAAACTTGGAAATTGATCGTGTTTAGAAATTGCATCAAGCCAGCTTTAGCATTTTGCATGTTCGCTCAGCTGCTTATTGTACGTAGCTAGGTTGCAAAAATACGATCATTTTCTATGCGCTTAACGTTGTCCCATCTCTTCTAAATTGAAGTTTCACTCGCCATTTATATTACTTGCAAAAACTTCACAGGTAATAAAAACCTGTTCCACTTAAATCCTGTAACGTTTGTTTTTCTTCCTGGATAATGTATAACTTGAAAGTATCAATGAACAGCACCATTCGAAAACATGACACCTACTCATATTCAACTCATGTACTAACTTCTCTGCGGAATTTTGGACTTCAATGTTTGGTGTAGTACTGGATCGTCTACTAAGCAGAATAGTGCGTCTTTTTAAGAAGCGTCATTTGTCTCCAAAATTTTTTAAATTTTAAAATACTTTGAATACTTTAAAGTGATTCTTTAGCTGCATCAGAAAAATACCGTGTTAGCATTGAATATTTATGAACTAGGTAATTGAAGACTAGATAGATAGTTATTAAGTATAGGTAGATGATGCAGATCGACGATTTTTGTAGACAAACAGTTCCCAATGAAAAGAAAAATACAGTAGTTCTGGAAAACATCAGTTCCTACAAAGTTTCACTATCCAATTGGACACTGTCCCTTGATGTAATGGAGCTGAGTGCTCTATCTCTAAAACCTAATTTTTGAAGACTTTTGGTCCCCTCTTTCTCGTCTACGTGACTTTGATATCAATTTCTATCCGAATGAAGTAATGTAGACACTTTTTGCTGAATAAAAATCGATAATTTTTCATCTCTCTTTGTTTTCGCCCACCAACAGCACGAGGAGCACTTTTCTAAAAAAAATTTTGCATCCGGCCTGAGATTGACTTAATCTGCCAGGGCTCACAACAGGTCAACAAATATGGTCTTCGAGCATATTGAGGCAAGCTTGAAGATTTTCAGATTTTTAGTTCGTAGATCAAATACAAATGAGTGAAGATCAAATGCAGATGAAATATACCACTACGATGTACGCTGCCTAATGCGCTCTCAGTTGCTCTAGACTCTGTCCTCGACTATCTTGTTAGTGATAGAATTGTTCAATTACCCCAGGATTTACTCGAAGTTACATTACTTTACCACAATATTATACTCACACTTTGAAAAATTTCTGCGTTTTAATTGCATTTTTTTCATTTCGTCTGTATCATGGCTAAAAGTATTACTCTTCCTCCATATTCCCACCAGAATTAGATTTACCTAATAAATATGCTTTCAGCCAGCAATTGTGAAAGACTTTTAAAAATACTTAAAAGACACCATGACAAATCAATTTATTTTAGTTTTATCCTTTTATCGCTTCCTAGCAATAGTCGACATGATAAGAAAACACAGCCCGTGTATACTGAACGCTGTAATTTAGGCGAACTTAAATAATAAAACATTCAAAGGAAGCTGTAGTGTAAGCCTGACATCCATTACGAAAACATGAATAGCTTCCATACAAACTACAGTACGTTTTAAATTATAGTAGGGTACATCATTATTAACTAAATCCCGAATAATCACGTCACAGTAAGAGGCATACTATGCCAGAATCGTGTTGATAGTTAAAACACTTCGTAATTGATCATTTAAATACACATTTCAACTTCTTCTTAACGTTTCAAATCCTTCTTTTTTTGATAAGGAATGTCGTTTAACATAGTAAGTCAGCTGAATGTCTCAAAATGTGTATTTCTTGGCTCCTAAATATAACTGAATTTGTGACTAGATGTACAATAAAAACGTCTATCCACGTGTCTGTGAGCTGGTCGAAAGATTGTACGAACAAAAGTTAGAAGTCTGAACAAATTATTATTGCCAATCAGTTGCATATGTCATACACGACTGCACCAAAACACCTTCATAGAACGAGACTAATTATCTTTGCGAACAAAACTTCGTAAAAATAGAACCTTGATACAGGGTGACCCAGAAATTTGAGTTCCAGGTTTCGATGAGCGTCATTACTTCATTTTTTGTTTGAATTAAATGAAAACTAAATTTGGACTAGTTTATTATGTTTAAAACTTCAGGTTAAAAGATGATAGCCATTGTTGTTTTCTTTATTCTAGAGTATGTATTTAAGACTACTTCCATCTAGCTCAGTGTATTAAATGGGGCGTAACACAGAGTTGTTCAAGTCTTCCATTCAATCAAACTGAGAAATGGTTCTTACCTCTCTACTGCTGGTATCCTAGATTTTACTGACGGTTCTGAGTCTTTCTGCTTACACTTTATTCATGGAATGGTCCCAAAGGTAGAAATCTGGGGTCTAAAGTCTGGGATAGATGGTGCCCAATCAAAGTCAGTCTTCAGACCGATCATACGATCTCCAAAGTTCTCTTTCAGCTAATATCGGGCAGGTTTGAAGTGCAGGAGCTTGTTCCTTTTTGCTGGGATCAGAACATTCTCACAAGCAACGGATACAGGTTCTGCAGCTCAAGTCAAATGACATACTGAGGGACTGATTTCAATGGCGCACGGAACATGTTTGATTTTTCTAGATTGACTCTCCTGCTCTCTACCAGCTCAACAGTACGCTTCTTGGGATATCTTGAATGGCTTGGACGATTTTCATTTGCTGCATTGAGGTTCTCCACGGTGCCGTATTTCTTGAAGTGGTCCATCCAATCTTGAAATTTGCATTTGGAGGGAGCCTTCTCATACGCAAACTAATGCGTCAGAGTCTCTTAGATGCTCTTGAACCTGTCCCTTATAGTAATGTTTGACACAATATGGTCTTTTCTCGATCTACAATAAATGTTCAGTTGTCTTCACAGACGTTGTTTCTGCTTTAATTACAAAATAAAAATGATTAGTAAATGATTTTATGACATGAAAAATGCAGACGGGGATTTTTTTTGGTTTGTTTGGAGGGTTGTTCACCAGTACTCACGATTGAAAAAAGTAATCATAGCAAAAAAATATATTTAAATTGCAGATGGTTGATTATTTCTCTACAGAGATGGATATGAATTAAATTCTAGAAATCTCATCACGTTGTCATCTATTTGCAAGTTTATTCTCTGACTAGAGAGAAAAATGGTTATTCATATCGCCAGCATAGAGATTTAAAATGAAGTATAGGCAAACTAAAATGTCACTAAACTGCATTTTGCATTATGTTTTTAGATTTCCTAACATTTGTTGGGAAATCCCGTCCTTCTAAAAAAAAGAACTTGAAGCCTTTTAAAATCATAATTGAAACGTAGAGCACCAAGTTCTTAACTTGAAAATAATAGGTTAATTTGTGTTAAAGTTTGATAGAACTTCATTCGGGACAGATTGACTGCATATTCAACGACAATTTGGACAACTTAAACTTATTTGCGAACATTTAAGTTGACGATTTTATTTGGCTAATCTAATTACTCTCTTACATTCGGTAAGGGAGCCTGAAAACATATGACTTTTGCCTCAAAATTACGACTTTTACTGTCCGGCCAGATAACTTTGAGCTCAGCTCCATTTCCAACAAAAGATTCGCGAGGCGAAAAAGGCGAAAAATTATTGACCTCTTCCGGAAGAGAAGTACACGAATTCAGTTTAATTCTCAGAATAATCATTTATTTCCAGAATTTACACGGAGTAGTCTGAATCATTTGAGTTCGGCGGGCTATGAAAGAGAGTTTTTTAATGAACGGTCAAGACCACATAAGGAAAGAATATTCTACTCATCAACTTCCTCAGTGTGAGGTCATCGAAGTAGCATGTCATGTGTCCCACAGTGTCTGCATAAAAAATATTGTAAATGCGTTTACTTACTTCACTTCCATTTCAATATACTGTGAAAATGAACTTGCCGCTCTATCAATCTCTATAAAATTTATAATTATTATTAAACAAGTTTATCTCTGCGTCTCAAAACAAATGTAAGATTATACAGGCCTCCAGATGCTGGCTGTACATTGACCAGTTCTATACAGCATTTTATCGGAGTAATGATTTGGCTTCTACGCCAAAAACGAAAATAATATCAATTTTCGTCTGTGTTGATAAAATGTCGACGAAAACAGTAATAATTATCCAAAGTATTGATTTATAAAATCTGTCACCCATAACACAGCACGCAGCCAGACTGCATGTAACTCTCCGACATGGCCTAGCTATGAAGATATTTATAATAAGCCCCGAAGTTTTGACAAAGTGTTTCTAAAAAAAGGTTGTACATCATGAAAAAGTAGAAATATTGATAGGAAAGCGATTCCGTTCTTTCACGGATGGAAAAAATGAATCAGCCAATTACACTAGGGTAATGGTCAAGTGGGTACTATTTTTCTAATTTTGTGTAGAATAAGTTAACGCTGTATCTCTTATGACGGTCAGCTTTCACTGATTAATCGAAAAGCTAATAAAAAATTGTTATCCCTTCTCATCCGTCTAAGATTACTGTGTGAAATTCTATAAAAACGGATAGTTACAAAAGGAATAAAAACCTCCATGTAAGGAAATCGGATTCAGTAAAAAGTTACGTAGTTCATGCAAGATGCAGATTAAATGATATAAAGAAAGTTGTAGTGGCACATTTAATATGCCTCACTTCAGAAGACATCCTACTTTGATTAGGGATGTTTTGAATACGCCCCTTGAATTGAATCAAAATTAAATAATCAGAATATATAAATTTATTGTGGCACGCTTGGTTATTAGCAAACATCTTAAGCAAATTGGGAAAACATGCAAAGAACGATTTTAAGCTCCATATACACTCATATTTAAAAATTGAGCTGGGTGAAAAGAATTGGCAAGTCTTTTATTAATGAATAACTACCTATCATATTTGTAGCTGAGCGCCACACTCTAAGAACTGAGAGTAATATGATGAAGAATTATATTTTTGAAAAAACAATGCACAAACACAGTTTAAATTCTTTTAGTGCTAATTCTGACACAATGAAATTCCTAATCAAACCCCATATTGGTTGTGAATGAAAAAACTGTACTTAAAAAATACTGTGTAATCCTTGCAATTTTCCTACCCGCACAATTTAAAGGTTTTATAAAATGCCTTGATTTGACATTGAAATGCATATTGCATTGAAAATTCACGTCCAACATGAAAATTCATGTTGCATTGCCCCACTTTTTTGACGGGAAAGCGTCAATACAACGTGGTTCCATTATTTTATTTATTTATTTCAACTATTCACGTTATATTACGTCTGCTTCTAAAAATTTTTAAAAGACCGAACACAAATGCCTGGATGCAAACTTAATATAAAATTATTATTATTATAAGTACATTGATATATGAAGCAAGGAACCGTAGCCCATAAATTATCCCTATCATTCAAATACTGTAATCTATTATTGAACTAAAACCATCAATAATTATAATGTTCAAGGCTTTCTAAAGACTCTAAGCAAAATACTGCAGTAAGGCTTGATGAAATATAAATTATAAGAATATTTGTACGCAGAAGTTCGATTGAAAATAGCGGTTACCTCTTTTTTCTAATGTATTTTATACTAATCGATTAAATTTTGCTATGGAAATGCGGTTACCAAAGTATCTCTTGATAGATGAACACAAGTGACGCACAAGGGATGAACTCTTATCGAGTATTTGTAAAAAAAGCATTTTAACTCCAGGAAATCGCGTTGCATTATTTTAAACAAAACTTGGAGCTCTATTCGTATCCTTTTGCACTGTTTTGTCTAGTAGCAAATATTACTCACAAATCAAGAACCTTACCCTTTAAATAAAGAGCTTCAAAGAAGAGCATAGAGCAAGTACTGTGAAGTTTAGCTGCCAATATTGACGTTCAATTATTGCTGTACGGAGACTATACAGAAGCACTTCCGTTCCTCATAGATGTCTGTCTAAAAACTCCCCCACATCGCTGCTCTCGAGGAAAAAGCGCCAGCAGCAGACAGACTCTGCTGCAGCAAACCCCCATAAATGTTGACTGATGTTGAATTTTTTTACATGTCTCTGTTAATGTTATTGATTGGCATGGAACTTGAATTAAATAGTTCGATAGTTCTAGCATCTCGGAGATATGAAGTGGGGTATGTTTTAACTTTTCTGATAATCAAAACGTTTACTTTCCTTTGTTTTTACTGTGCTGCTGATGGTTTTTCATGATGGCTTATTTTTTCTTATCAGGTTTTATACAAAATTTGTCTGATAACAGACGCTCATAAAAATAAAGTTCGAACTACAACATTTTGCTTAGACTACACATCGAAAAAACTCAGAAAAATTTCATTCTGCTCATTTTCTCATTCTTCTGTTCACACTAAAATAATTTTTTTATGTAAATAATAACATCAAAAGCACCACGTTCGTTATAAAGTACGTCTACGGACTTACGTTCAATCCCTCTTCCTGTACATCATTCTTACAGCTCATACATCACTTCGTGAGTGAGTTTTTATCAGCTTCGTGGCTGAGTGTTGATGAGCTTACTGATCTCCATCATCTTACAGCTCCTTTTCTTGGCATTTGCCCTCATTTCAGAATGAAATACATTAAATAAATAGCGCATTTGAGTTAACTATTAATATGACATATTAAATATGATACGAGTGTTTAGCCAATAGCATTTCCGTAGCCTGGCGTGCAAGTAGAATAATCAATTAAATCCTGCTCTTAATTCATGAAACCATTTATGTGGATCAGGTCGTGTATTATTAATGACAGATATTGATGGTCTTTGCAAATTTACTGTATTATTCTTCAACTATCAGTAGTTTACCCTCGAAAAGATAGTCCTGACATTTATTTACAATTGAGAGAAAAAAATTTGATCCCTAAAAAAGGGAACACAAGCTTATTTTTCCAGTTCTTGATAGATGACAAAATCGTACCCAGCATTAATGATTGTTACGAAAATTATTATCTAGCCCTTTTACTGATGTTAGCTCAGCTGTGCTTGAAAATTGTACATTTTTACGTGCGTCAAACCTTTGAGTTTTTTAGGAGCAATGCGATTTCTGAGACCTTTCCATGCTCCTGGCAATGAGATTTAAAACAAAATATCCTGAGTAATTTCGGTACCAAATCTTGTTCCAAGATTTCATAGCTATGCAAAAGATGAATTAGCTCCGCAGCCAAGCTCACTGATTACCTGCGCTGATCCCAATTAATAGAGGGAGGACAGAGTGGCAGCTTCATTTAGTTAGTCGTGCTTGGATGTTAAGCAAGCGTGACTAAGCCCTCGGTCCCTCACTTGCTGAAGCTCGTCTTTAACTGCGACGCACAATTACTACACAGGACTCGGCGGCGTGCTGGAGTGCTGGTATTGTCGTCCCAGTCTGAGACGTGAATTGCCACGAGCGGTGGTTCTCAAGCATCAATCCATCCCCCCATAGGAATTTAGTGTGCCGTGCTCCAGAGCTATGATGTCATTCCATTCAGAATCGAAGAAGTAGGGAAATAGGATATATCGAGTATAGACATTATTTTGAATCTATTCTAAAAATTAAAGTCTTGTAACTGTGGGGGTCATAGATTTCAAAATGTTAAATCTGTGCTTTTAGCTCAAACAGTGGGGGGAAACAAGTATTCGTACACATAATCTTTTGAATGTTTCCTACAACCAAGTAATAAATGAATATGATTTTCATATATATCACTTAATACAAATGCATCATAATCATATATAAAAAAATGCATACAAATATATTTCAACAAGTGCAAATAACATTTTTCCATATTGATAGGTAAAAAAGTAATCGTATAGTATAACAAAAATACATATCGTTTCAGCATTTAATACTTTCTAGAATAGCCTTTATTTGCTTCACCAGCAACCAATGTCTTCCTGTAGTTCACAACTAATGATTTGTAAACTTTAATTGGTATTTCGTCCCATTGTTACTGGCATAAGGCCTTCAGATTCGTAATGTTTGTTAATGCTCTCGATTTGGTTTTAATTTTTAAGTACCGCCACAGATTCTCTATTGGATTCAGATCCGGGGACTGAATAGGCCATCTCGGGACATTTACACTATCATTAGCAAACCATTTCTTTATAAATTTCAGTGTGTACTTACGATCATTATCCTGTTGACAAAATCCAATGTAGAGGAAGTTCAAGTTTCTCAATAGAAAGCATTAATTTTGCGTCTAAAATATCTTAATATAGTCCGGCATCCATTCTAACATCTAATACTGATATTTTACCAGGTTCTTTAGGAGAAAAACACCCTCAAACCATGATGTGGCCACCACCAAACTTGACAGTTGGAATAGTGTTCTTTAGATTGAAAGCTTCACCGTCCTTCCTCCACACGTGTTTCCGAGAATTATGCCCAAACAACTCAATTCTGCTTTCGTCTATCCATAGCACTCTTTCCCAATACGATTTTTCCTTTTCCTTATCTTCCCGGACGAATTCCAACATGGCATCTCTGTGTCTTTTCAATAGAACAAGGAGATTTACGAGGGGAGTGCGACTTAAGACTATTCCTATGAATTTCGTTGCTTATGGTCCGTTTGGTCACACAAATTCCTGATAAACGTAGATCATCCTGCAACTCTTCACGGGTAACCATTGGATTTTGTTCAATTTGAAGCAATAATTTCCTCGATGACCTTGGAGAAATCTGTATTGGAGCAACTGTTCTCCTTTGGTTTTCTACTGTTTAGAGTCTTTTATACCTTGCAATGAATAAACTGATAGTAGTGAATGGAATATCTAGATTGTCAGCGATCTTCCTATCGCTTTTACCTTCCTTTTAGAGCTTACCAATCAGTTCTTTTCTCGAATTATTCAATTCTTTGACTCTTGCCATTATGAGAACCTTATAACACGAATGTCAAATGCTAAATGATCAGCTGCTATTTTTTAAGTTCACTATAACTATACTGTGAACATTGTTGAAACATTCTAAACTATTTTACTTGATTAAAAAAACATTACAATAATGTAGATGCTTTACAATTCAAAATGTGTATTTTGTTGTACTGTACGATTACTTTTTTCACCCTTTAATAGGGATAAATGTTTTTTACACCTGTTGAAATATACAGGGTGTCTCAAAAAAAGTACTCACACTTCGAATGACGAGATCCTTTATTTATGAACATACAGTGAAATAGAATAGCTTCGAATACAGAAGACAAATGTGATTAAAGAATCATGTTCGCAAATGTTCGAATTGATAACCATTATTGTCCAGACAACGCTGATAATTCATCAAATGTATCAAAAATGTAAATGTAACGCAACCTTGGTGTGCATTATAATGCACACCAAGGTTGCGTTACATTTACATTTTTTGAGACACCCTGTATATGTATTTTTTGTGTGAATGATTATTATGCATCTGTGTAAGTTATATATATGAAAATCAAGTTCATTTTATTACTAGGTTATATAAAAATTCAAAAAATTGATGTGAACGAATACTTGTTCCCCCCTCCCCCCCCCCTGTATGTCTCTCGTCTTCCACCTTCAGAAGATGATTAATATTTATATAACTGGTTTGAAACTCAATATGATAAGGAAACAAAACAGTGACTACAATCCCGTACATTTACAACAATAGAGAAATCTTTCTCATATACTTAACATTTCTATTTATGTCCTAACATTTTTTCGTCTCTTAAAATACACGAGAACAATTATTTATGTGCTCGAAAGGTAGCTCTTAATTTCAATAAAATCTATTCAGAATTTCATGAAATTAAATACGGTGGTCCTACGTAATGGACGTTATATGAATAAAAACCATTAATGTATGTTTACTATCTCTAGATATTTTTTCATTGGTTTTTATTACTTACATTATCGTACGCCCTTTAAATTCTCCCCTGACAATTAATTCATCCTGACAACCATGTAGGATGTCTTAGGGAGGTAAAAAAATTAATTTCTGAAAAAATTCTTCTCCTATCAATATCAAACACAAACATTGCAGAAAAACTGAGTCAAATAACTGTCTAGAAATATTTGCTTTGAATAAATTTGCGTAAGATATTTATTCATTATTGGACATGAAATAATAATAAATAGTTCAAGTGATAACGTAGCTTATTGTTTCATGCCTATAGGTATAGATCATTGCATACCTGATATGAATAAGTCATGAATAGATTCTTGTTTACTTAGACATTTTTTCTGGTTTAATTTCATTCATTCCCCTGGTTTCATTCATGTACACTGTACTTAATTTAGCAAAAATAATTCTTTTATGGAAAGCTAGGAACCACGGGGCTCAGAAAACTCCAGCGCTTGCAAGCACTGCTTCTCTGGTTGTCTGCAAGAGTCGCTTTGGGATGGTCTGGGAAGCAACATGACCTCCACGTTTATCAATATTTATCTCTGTCTCAGTGTCTCTACTCCCACAACATTGTGTCGAAATTAGGCCCCAACGTAGGAGCCCCAGGAGGGCTTCAGTGGCCCCAGACCTGGGCCTAACCAATGGCCTGGGTTAGCCTCAGGATGGCCCTGCAGTTGAGACCATCTCGTTTGTCTGTCTTTCCTCTGTTTTTTTAAAGGAAGAGCTGTGGTTCTGTAGTCGCCCAGGAAACCTGAAAAGCGCTTAGAAAATCAGATATGAACAGCACAAGCGGGCAATATTTTTTCAAAGAGGAACTTCCATAAGCATGCCTCAATATATTTTGTACATTGAAAAGCGTTAAGTTATATTTTGATCATTTTTGTTTTGTACATGATTCGTTCTTCTATTTTACTTTTTCGAAATATTGAAGCCAGACCTCTATAATTTTTATACCATAATAACGATTTTAACTCAAACTTAGAACTAGGAATGGCACACTCGTTCAAGAACCAGCAGCAGTTGAAAAGGTTAACTTTTATTGGACCCCAACTCTTCAAAACAAAAAACAATGCCAACGAAGAAAGCTGAACTCTGTTGAAACGTAATTGGGCCAATGAAGAATTATTTTTTAGTGACGAGAATTTCATTTGAACTATAAACACATGAAAAAACAGCAGCAATTTCGAGGAAGGATTTTCTTTTTAAGCTGAATTCTATCTATAAACAGTTGCTGTACTTCTTAGTGAAGCGATCCATTTGAATAATAAATCAATAAAAAACAGTATCATTTCGAGGAGGGAATTTCTTTTCAATCTAAATTCTATCTAAAAACAGTCGTTTTACTTCATCGTGAAGGAAATTTCATTTGAATAATATATGAATAAAAAAACAGTATCAGTTTCGACGAGGAATTTTCTTTTCCAGCTGAATTCTATTTAGAAACAGTTGCTGGTCAGTGAAGGGATGAATAATGAAGAACAGACACTGACTGCGGCCAGAGCAAAGAGATTCTGTCTTCAGACAGCTCTCCAAGCTTCCTGGACTGAAGAGGTCATATCACGCACCCTGCTCATGTAATAGTATGTGAGTCGAAAAAGAAAGGACAGAATCTTTTTTGATTACGGAAGAATTGTCCTCAGCGTATGGAAATACATTTTCATATGTATTATATATCTGTTGCATGAAGTAGTGTCTACTCCTGACATTAGTTTAGTACGGTGTAAAATGCATATTGCCTTCCATTAGTATTGAATATTAATGTTAAAATTGCGTCTACATTATTTTTCTACTCGCTTCTACATTACTAGTTGTCTGTACTAGCCATTTTTTCTAAATACAATATTAAAGCCTCTCATTCACACAGCGAAAAATTAATTATATGCATAAAATCAATCTGCAAATTACAACACAAATTTTTTCAAGCTCGTTGTTCCATTTAAGAAAGTTTTTACTTTACAGAATTCAAAGCATATATATATATATATATTGTTCAGTTAACAAAGTAATAAGTCTTTGATGCAAATGATTTATTGAGGGAGTAGAACTGTCTACCAATATTTGAATTGTATTGTTTATCAGAAGAAAGTAAATTTATTAGAAATGTATTCTGATTCAGAAAGAATGAGGAACATCGTTAAATAAATATGAAGCCTGAGACTGAGGTAATCATGAAATGCAACACCGACTTATTCATCAAGGGTGCAGGCATCTAACAAATAATTCATTTGTGCATTTATGATATCGAAACTGAAAGAATATTTATGACATTGAAAGAAAGAACTGAACCGAAAGAATAGGATATATCATGACGCAAGAAGGAGCATAGAGGTCATTTTTTGTGTTACGGCGCAAGTCATTCTTTCAAAAGTCAAGTTCTAGTCGTAAGTTTTGGTAGAAAATGTTATTTTAATTAATATCATAGTGGTTTGGGCTCAAGCATGTCCAGACAGTAAAGAGTAGAGAAAGTACGCAATTAAAGGAATAAAGTTATTACTAAATGTGTTTTGATACAGTAGCGCGTGTGAAAACTCCATAAACAAATGTACTGCCCAGTTTTCCTTGTTTATCTCTGACTTTCTTGGTGCTCTTCAGTTTTCTTGAGCCGCTGCGAAGCCGCCGCTGTGCATTTGAAAAATCCTCAACTGCAAAGACACGACGGATGTAGGGAATGGACTAAAGTCAAGGGGCCGACCCGAGGCCACCCCGACCCTTGGTGAGGCTTTGCTCTGGGGTCACTAGGACGCTTCTGGGGCCCTTGAGTTGCAATTTAATTTTGACGAATTGTAGGGACCGTCGAGAAACTGGAATGGAAATATTTGTTCCACCATATAATAAAACACAGCTTCTTGCTTGCTTACTTGGTCCGTCTCTCTCGTCACGCTCTCAAGGATTTAGCTAGGAAGAAATTCTGTAGGGTATATATGTATGTATTGTAACTAATGTATTGTGGACACCAAAAGTACATCCCTCAATGGGGAAACTCCTTCGCAAAGTCCACGTCCACCGGCAAATCAAACGAAAAAATTCAGTAAAATACACGTCAATTTTCACGTGTGGTTTACTAGTTCCACTGTATAATAAAACACAGTTTGTTGATTGCTTGCTTGCTTGGTCTGTCTCTCTATCACGCTCTTAAGGATTTAGATAGGAGAAAATTCGTTAGGGTATACATGTAGTGTAAGCATTGTAATGTGGATACCAAAGGCTCCTTCTTCAACGGGGAAACTTCTTCGTAAAGCCCGAGTCTACTGGCAAATTAAACAGAAAATTCAGTAAAAACACGTGAATTTTCCCGTGTGGGTCCACTAGTAATTAATTTTAAAGTATTGGTACGTCCCAGGCAAATTCAAAGTCACCGGATGACCTATATTGCTCTGCACCAGGCGTTACATAGTGTGTTCTACAAATCATACATTTTCTGCATAACAAATCCAAAGTGACTATCCAGCCAACAATTCGCACCAAACGCTGAAGTCTATTGAAGATGAAAATTGTGCTGCTGCACAGTAGTTCACGTCCATAAATGGCTGTTGAAACAATTAAATTTGAGATGCTGGAGCACCATGACAGCAGCCTTGAACTCTCACTTTATTATCATTTTTTAATTGTTAAAAGTTGTTCCAAAGCTGCCTTATTTGTTACCCGAAAAATAACCAAAAACCATTTTCTTGGAAAATAGTTTCAAACTTAAGCGACTAAGAAGTAAAGTGACACTGTCTGACTAAGTGCACAGAGGAGCAAAACAACTAAGAAATTCATGTTTTTTTGACTACTGTTTTGTGGAAATAATTTGGGAAAACTCAGGTACAAATACGTTTTACGTTTCCTAACCATAAAATGGCAAGTTCCTCTAATGAGATCTAAACACTGCACAGGGTGGAGGGCAAATGTATACAACGACGACTCGTATTTCTCATACAACCAAGTTGAAAAATTGTTCCTGAAATGAAAGAGATAAAAAGAATACAGTAAAATCACGGTAAATAGTTTTAATTATTTTATCTAGTAGTACATAGGCGACGATGTTATGCGATAATTTAGTCGCACGTGCCGTGTGCATTTTTCCGGTACAATATTTTATTAACCTTTCACGAAAGCGAACTTTCATGGAATCAAATTCGGATGGGAATAAAAGTTAGCCTAAAATTCTTGAAGTAACTTATTTCTGAGGTTCAATGGGTTTAAAAGGCAGAATCCGGAATAAATCATACGAACAAATACGAGTCACAGTAAGGACAAATGCGCCTCCTACATAATTTTAACTCCTGTTGAGAATACAAAAGGAGTTCTTTGTCTGCATGTTACGGAAACACTAACTTTACCTGGAATGAGTTTTCGTCGTCCTAAGCCAGTGCGTCGTTTAATTGACCCAGTGCGTCGTTTAATTCTGAATGCAAAGCCCGTCTCACTGGACATCAAGTGTGAACCACCTGAATCGAGAAAAAATACTAACACGGATGGAATAGCTCATCCACAGAGATTGGAAATACCTTTCTTACTGTTTGCATTTTTCTTTTCGTGGGGTCTCAAAGAAATTGTTTTACACTACTAAACGCTGATACATTCATGTCTTATGCAAGCACTCATTTCGTTTGGCAATAACACTGATTTTTAACGCCAATTTATAGCCATTTCAATCATGAGTTTGGACTAGTTTCTCTTTGGCCTCTTTTCAAACTTTAAAGTTCTCACAAAGTGCAGTGAAATCTCTAATCTCAAGCTAGTACTAATTTTTTCAGGTACTTTATACTTTTATCAGCTCCTGATTCGCTTGTACATGACCTTAAGGTTTTGTAAAGCTAAATTATCTTAAAACAAATATCCTTCATGACCAACGTCTATATTATTATGCATATAAAAACAATGTTCCTGATTGAATAAAAATGAACTATCTAAAAACCTGTGCATCCATCACATTTCTCTGCCAAACCCAATCTTGGAAATCACCGCTGGCATCAGAACAGCTCGCTGTCTAGCAACACAACATTAGAGACGCTTGTAGCGCCCAGGCCTTGTCCTGGTCGCGAAAAAATATTCATTTTTTATTGCTGGTATCGACAACGTTGCTCGACACCCAGGCGGTGCTGATGTGATGATAACTGAAGCAGAGGCACTGCACGTGATGTGCTGCACGGCATGTAGTAGATGCACTGGAAAGTCGGCCAATGCATAAAATGCGGCGTTAAAATACGCTCTTGTGAACGTAACTCGGCAATCGGCGGCAATGCCAGCGATAGTTTTTGACATTGTGTCGTATAGATCCCGTAGAATGCTCCATGTACAGCTCCTTACTCAAATAACGACCCTTTTGCAGGCCACTATGCTGTGTGTTAGAGTTTATATGATTAGTCTTTTTAACTTCGAACCTTTTCAGAAGCTTGCTCAGTCATCGTTAGTCATGATATTTTGAAATCTGAAATTGCTAATCGAGACATTTAACTTAAAACATTATGAAAAAGGCTGAAATGATTTATGTCACTGTATAAAACAAAAGCTTTCTCGAACAAATAGTGATATGAGCAAGAACTCAGATTCAGCTGTTTCTGTACTAAAGCTGAACAGGACACAGTCGAGGGAACCGTACCGAATCAATAAGAAAGCGAACTCATCTGAGGACATGGTGATCTTGAAACTTTCATTTTTCCAAACCGTTGATTGCCAGTAAAGTTCAGAACTCCATCACGACTGCAGAGGACACTCGAGTTAACCAAAGTCTCTTTAAAATGAGGAGTCCAGCCCTAGGCAAACTTTGCAAAAAATAGTTCGGTGGGCAGCAGGAAAATTTGTTCACTGAGAACGGAGAAAGTCCCAAAAACGAAGACATGGGCGGGCTCTGTGATTGGGCTGAGAGCGTAGCACACTGCAGCTTTAGTTCTGGATTAGTCAATATTGGCAGCATAGAATTTGCAGGCACATTTGATTTCAGAGACATTTATATCATACGCAGAAACCTACTTAGAGGACACGGTGAGCACGGAGACAACCAATTTCACACAAAATTCTATAATTAAGATGTCCAGTTTCATCGTATGACATGCAAACGTAAAATGCTCTTGAAACCTAAATTGGAACGGTTAAATCTGTCGTATGTCTCTCACCGGAGAGGATTTTCAACATCCTTACCAATTGGGGCAATAATTTGTGTAGATTTACCTATTGCTGCTGCAGTTATCAGCTAATGCAGTAATTTTTACAGACACATTTTTTTTGGTATTTCACACGGACACTAATTATTGCTCGAAACAATTTTACAGCAGAAAATATTCATTTTTGCTTAGTCTGTGAATGGGTAGCCAATTTTTCATTGTTATTTCGAACAAAAAACACTCACTCTAATGTTCACGACAATAAAAAGTTGTATCATACCATCCTTAATTGAAGGATTTTTGAAAATATCCCTAAATTTACGATCAATTATCAAATTCCATAACTCGTTAGGAGTAGGTTTTTCTCTCTGGTATTTGTCAAAAAACATCATTATATTCATACGTCAGGAGCAAGAAAACTGCTACAGTAAACTACAAACATCCTCTTTCTTGATTGAACAAATGGTGAAATCCTCATGAAAAAGGAACAACTACAAAGCGCAGTAAAACAACCGTCATGACACAAATACAAAGCTTGGAACAAACCATGAAGATAAACATAGAAGAAAGTTTTCAGTGGCAAAACTCAGACGTAACATAACTCTGAACATAATTGCAATCTCATCACTTGAGATTCCTAAAACAGTTTAACATCATGATATCAAATTTTGTTATATATAGTGGGAGGGAAACACGTATTCGTACACATAATTTTTTTGAATTTTTTATACAACCAGGTAATGAATGAACATGATTTTCAATTATATATATATATGTATATATATGTATATATATATATATAGATATATGTATATATATATCTATCTATATATATATATATATATATATATATATATAACTTTATACAGATGCATAATAATCATTTATACAGAAAAATACAAATATATTTCAACAATTAAAATATTTTAGAATGTTCCAAAAATGTTCACAGTATAGTTATAGTGAACTTAAAGCAGCTGATCATTTAGTATTTGATATTCGTGCGATATGGTTTTCATAATAACAAAAGTCAAAGAATTAAATAATTTGAAAAAGAACTGATTGTAAAGCTCTGGAAGGAAGAAAAAAGCTATATAAAAATGGCTGATAATCTAGATATTCCATTCACTATTATCAGTTCATTCATTGCAAGGTATAAAAGACTCTAAACAGTAGAAAACCAAAGGAGAACAGTTGCTCCAATACAGATTTCTCCAACGTCATCGAGGAAATTATTGCTTCAAATTGAACAAAATCCAATGGTTACCCGTGAAGAGTTGCAGGATGATCTACGTTTATCAGGAACTTGTGTAACCAAACGGACCATAAGCAACGTAATTCACAGGGATAGTCTTAAATTGTGCTCCCTTTGTAAAACTCCACTTCTATTTAAAAGACACAGAGATTCCATGTTTGAATTCGTCCGGAAACATAAAGAAAAGGAAAAATCGTATTGGGAGAGAGTGCTATGGACAGATGAAAGCAAAAGTGAGTTGTTTGGGCATAATTCTCGGAAGCATGTGTGGAGGATGGATGGTGAAGCCTTCAACCCAAAGAACACTATTCCAACTGTCGAGGTTGGTGGTGGCCACATCATGGTTTGAGGGGGTTTCTTTGCGAAAAAAAACGGGGTAAAATATCAGTAATAGACGGTAGAATGAATGCCGCACTACAAGGTGTCCCAAAAAAAGTAGACCGAACTTTTAATTGATAAAGCTATATAGTATAGACCAGCTTGTTATTTATGTAAATCAGTGTGCACAATATCACTTGCATGAATAAAACATGTTTTCAAGAACAAGTTTTCCTCGCAAATACAATTCATTATGCAGTTAACAAAAGAACAAAGAGTGTCTGTAGTCACAACCTGGATTGCGACTAGAAGCATTAAACGTGTACAGGCTTTATTTGCTCAACATTTCCCCGGTCGAAGATTGCCATGCAAAGATACCATCTGGAAAAATACTAATAAATATCAACAAGAAGGAACTAGTCGTAATTTGAACAAAGGCCGTTCAGGGCGTAAAAGAACTGCGAGATCTGAAGAGCATGTTGAAAATGTGCGAAATTTGCTTCTACAAACTTCATAATTGTTAGTTAAAAGAAATAGTTTGCCTTTAACAAAGTCATCGTTCAATCGTATTGTTGTTTGTGATTTACATTTGTATCCTTACAAGATTCAAGTAAGATATCAACTTCTGGGAACAAACTTTCCCAGTTGTAGGCTATTCGCTGAATGGCTTCTTAACAAACATGCTCGTTTCATGGAGAAAGTTGTAATTGGCGACGAAGTCGCTTTTTTATGAATGGAAAGGTTAATACTCAGAATGTAAGACTCTATGCCCCAAAGCACGATGCTCCTGAGTTCAATTTCGACGTAAATATTTGTCAGGCCAAAATTTCTCTTTGGATTGGATTATGTGGCAATGGCTCTCTTGTAGGTCCAGTTTTCGACGATAACAATTTGAATGGTCTTATGCACCTCAACGTGATAAACAAAAACAGTACCAAAATTGTGGCACATTTACTGCAAACGGTTCGATAGACTATGGTAGTTTTAGACAGAGCCCCAGCTAATAGGCAGATCATTGTCAGAGAAAGATTAGAAGAGCTCTTTGGTACTCGTATTGTAGCCCTCAATCATGATATTGAGTGGCCTCCGAGATCACCGGAGCTAACCGCTGGCGATTTTTTTCTATGGGGCTATCTTAAGAATAAAGTTCATTTTATTCCACCAGAAAACATAAATCAGTTACGGGAGAGTATCATACGAATGTTACCAGTAATCATTGGTAATGAGACATTGATTATTAAAGTATTATAATTTTTTATTCCTAGACTTTTGAGTTTCATTCATACCCCGGAGCAAACGTACTTTCGGTGGCCTCTACTAACAACAGTATTGTAACAATTTCGTGCAAGCTAATAAAAATTTTTTCGCTGTTAATGGACAAATATTTAGTGAACAAGCTGGCCTTTACAGTACTAAATTATCAACAATGACTGCAGAGTCTCTATCAATTCAAAGTTTGGTCTGCTTTTTTTGGAACACCCTGTATATCAAGATATTTTAGAAGCAAACTTAATGCTTTCTGTTGAGAAACTTGAACTTCCGCCTGATTGGATTTTTCAACAGGATAATGATCCTAAGCACACAGTGAAATCTATGAAGAAATGGTTTGCTGATAATAGTATAAATGTACTGAAATAGCATAGTAATTTTTTTTTAAATATGAGTATTATTCATTTATATTAAGTTATATATGAAAATCATGTTCATTTATTACTTGGTAACATAAAAGATTTAAAAAAATTATGTGTACGAATACTTGTTTTCCCTCACTGTATGCCAAAAACAAACCTAGAGAGGTATTAGCTATTCTGAAGGTAAAAAAATGTGTGATAGTTTCTGTGAAACATTGTGCTGAGCCATACTTCTTATGACAACAAGTCATTCATAATAATGTCGGTCACTGAAAAATAAATAGCACAGCGCTCTGAACTTCGCTGCAACGAAAGTGTAACTTGGGGGTAGACGATGATTAAGATGTTACGTGTTGGTAGACGATGATCAAGATGTTACTTGTTAGAACACGATGACCAAGATGTTACTTGTTGGTAGACGATGATCAAGATGTTACTTGTTGGTAGACGATGATCAAGATGTTACTTGTTGATAGAAGATGATCAAGATGTTACTTGTTGGTTGACGATGATGAAGATATTATGGTTGGCAGATGAGGTTCAAGATGTTATTGTTGTCAGATGAGGTTCAAGATGTTATTGTTGGCAGATGATGATCAAGATGTTATTGTTGGCAGATGAGGTTCAAGATGTTTTTGCTGGCAGATGATGATCAAGATGTTATTCGTTGAAGATGATCAAGATGTTACCCGATGACAGACGATAATCAAGGGATTTGAATATCAAGTTCAGGGTAAAAGTATGAGTATGAGTAAAACTCATTTTCACTGTTGATGCATGTAATTTTCCTGGAAAAAAGGTTGCCCAGTAAACTGGGGAAAAATGACGGGCTATTCAACCCTGCAATGAAAAGTTGTCTTACTTACTCGAAGGAATTGAAACATTGATATCAATGGCAGAGTGAAAAAATGTATCATTAATGTTTTTTTAACAATATTCCTGCAATCATGGGTTATTAAGAACAAGGGTAAAATTACACTCTTATTTATACTCAAACTCCGCACAATAATTGGCCGTCAGCATGTATCATCAAGTTTAGTATCTGATTTTCACCACACAAGATCGCCTTGACGGTCAAGGAGTGAGCACCAATATTCAAGATGATATATAATTAGGAAGCACAAAAGAGGAAAGAAGTTATGAGAACCATGTGTGAGGACGTCAAATGAGTTTCACAGAAAAGGGTTAGTGTAAATGTTTTTATATGGTTGGTAAAACTCCCTGTGATTTTGAATTACTGAGAAATTTTTCTCGATACGTGCTGTCTAGTTAACATAATTAATACCAGATGTTGAGATTATATGCAAATAAAGAAAGTATAATAATTTCATGATGTGTGAACGATGCATCATGCTTACTTTTCCTTCTCCACAACTCTAAACTTTGATGTGACCACTCAGCCAAATGATGACTAAAGTCGTCCGCTGCAGAGACGCAGCACAGAAAATCTCCCATTTCCTACCGAACGTCGCGAATGAGAGGAATATGTCGTGCGCATTTTCTGCAATAGTCCGAGAGGTCATAAAGGCGCTGCATTCCACAACGAAGGAATTGGCCTCCTCCACATTTAGCTCGCGTTGTCCCAGTTACGTCGCTACTCACCCACTCATCCATGAATGAACATGTTTTGTGCTGCCCGCCACTGTGGTTTCAAGCTTTGACACATTGGAAACAATACCAGCTTTTAGATGCATTTATCACTAAGCTTACTAAGACCACCCACTTTGCTAACCGCAATCAGATTGACTGTGTTCTAAAGTACGAGCAAAATTTGTTTTTCTACCAATTCATTTCGAAGATGAGCAATGAAACTAACGGTGTGTTTCGGAAGCAGTTAAAATTACGAACTTGATCAGCAGTGAGAGTCTAGCTGTTTAAAGCTACATCACAGACTTCCATATTGAAAATAGAGGCCATCGTAAGACTTCTCAAGAACTGAAAGAATTCTTCTACGAGCCAATAAATTGTCAGAAGGAAGAAATTTCATTGAATATATTCTTCATAAGGCGAGAAATATTACTCTCTTCTAAAATGAGGAATATGTTCTCGGGTTCTTCAGGGATGCAGCCATGAATACTAAATCCAGAAAAAACTTAAATTGATTGCAGTTCACGATTTGGTTGTTCTTAAAGCTTAGCTAGCACTCTTTTATTTCTCCCTCATTTGAAGTTACTGCCTCATTTCTCCACTGCATTTCAGACGAATAACTATCATGAGTTCAATTTAAAAAATTTGTTTACGCAAAGTGTGTATTGGTGCAGCTCATCATTCTTTTCAACTCATTATTTATAAAAAATGCAGGTTTTAGAAAGTAATTTGAGAAGTTTTAAGAGCTTATTGAAGTATAAGTAGAGAGTTGTATGAAAAATACACTGCAGACACAGTCTGTAAAAATGAACATCTATCGTTGACCAAGACGCAGCCTTGATGTTTGTTTAATTTTTTATGATACTACCATTCAACTTCGATTCACTGTATTTACGCGCTCTTTTCAATTTAAACGTAGTCATGTGTGCACTACAGTCAAATGAATAGCAACATTAACTGATGTTTTACTGCGTGTATCAGGGCTGCTCTTGTATGACAAATATCGACTTAGAAATAAAAGTATATTTCGTTTTCTAGCTCACAAGGTCCACTTGTTGTTGTTTGGCAGAGCATCAGAACTGAACAAGCGTAGAACTTTTGACTAATATTGAAGAATAAGTTTCCTGTAGCTGATGACTTTTGATTCTTTCAGATCATATGCCCACTCAACCACTTAAAATATTGGGGTACATGTTGCATGTAATGTAAACGTTTTATTCTAAAAATAGTTAGCCTTAACATTCCAAATTGTTTTAAAATATGTGAATTGGATATTTTCCTGTCAAAAAACACTTTATCAAGATATTATTATTGAATTAAATAGCATTAACAACATAAAATCCATTAATAATAAGCCATAAATTAGTAAAACTATCAACTATTCCTTAATAGCACAACGTACATTAAACTATCAGCAATCATATGATTCATTGGCGCTTCCACAACTTCGTGACTGGTATTTAAATTAATATTGTTTCAAACCGGCATAATAAACATTTAATACGAGAAATTCATTTGATTTCCCTTTATTCTGACCTCACAAGTCTCTTTATTTATTAATTTTGTCATTCCCTTCCATCATAACCTTGAGAAAACTGTGAAATTTCCCTCAGAATTTAATTAATTATATATTTTTGCGTAGATTTACTCATAAGCTTTGCAGTAATATTCTATAGAAAGAAAACCCTGCTACTACGACTAAAATTCAAAGTTTTTTGCTTCTACTAATAATTCTGTAACATTATTTATAATTTATAAGCTATTCTTGTGGACCGTTGTGTTGCCTTCTACTTTGCCTAGCAATATTTTCATTTTCTCTTAACAAGTTTTAAGCGGCATACAGCACAAATATAATTTCACCCCCTAAAAAACACAATTAAATCTTAGTTATGTATGTACTTAGAGGATCAGTTGAATTTCTAAAAACACTTTGTTTTTCTACAGTACCATCGCATGCTGGAAGAACACTTTTGTAAAACATAACTTAAGTCAATCGCGGTAGAGCACAATTATTGCTCGAATTAAATCATTGCATCTTAGATAGGAAAAGACTTCAATGAAGTGAATGGAACAGAATGTATGAAGGAAAATGATAGGCAATATATCGGAACGAAAGTGAATACAATGGAATAACAGTGGATACAATGGAATGAAATTAAATGGTATGGAACATATTGAAATCAATCGAGACTTTTCGTGTCATGAGTAACGTTGGAATCAATATTTTCTTTTTCTAATTGCTATTTTCAGATTAGGTACTATCAGTGGTGTAATTATGTTTGTGAAAATCAAATATTTTAATGTACCTTAGCGACTGTTATTTCAGGTGCAGAAATTTAGAAGCTTGAAGAAAAAGAAAGAAAATGATGAAAAGAGAATTAGGAGTACTACCAAACTAATATTACGATTGACAAGGCTTGAATAAACGAGATGATGCATGTGAGGTTGTGGCAGTGGGCGAAGCATCAAATCCAGTGCAGTGCTCAGCACTAAAGTAGAACAGATACGTGGAAAGTTTCAACGAGCACCGTCTCGTTAGGCAAACCACTAAGTTAGGTGTACCAAGATGAGTCTGAGTTAGACTGAGGTTCGGATGGATGAATCAAGACGAACTCGGAATGAGGGAGGCAAAGAGGACAACAGCATGCGCTGCAAATAAGTGAATATCCATTGCCCATTAATTTCTTTTATAGAAAACCGATTGGCTTAAGCTCCAGCCTCCTCTGTTTTTGAACGTTTAGTTTGTGAGACCAGGAAGTGTCCTCTGACGTGGAATAAGCAGAGGCTAAAGCTGCAAGCTCCTGATAAAAAAGATTTACCCAATTTTTGACTCAAAATCAGCCTAAGGGATTGATTAAATATCAAATTTCTCAACAGTTTCGTGAATAGTTATACTCATAATCTACTACCTCTTAAGGTAAGAATAAAGTCAAATCATTTAATTCATTTGTTTATTAATGTTTGTGCACGACAGTTTTTCAGTTGCACATTTTTAAAAGTATCTCTCAAAGAATAAATAAAAATAACATTTGTATATACATTTCCTATTTTTCGTCATTTGACGGATCAACATAACCAAATAAATTTGAAGTCTGTCGTGAAAACTACTGCTCTTACGTTCGCATCTCACTGTGTGAAACCATTTGTCACAAAAACTATCATCTTGTATTCACAAGTGAGTTCTATTTCGTTGATATGACATCATTTCTTCCATTCTGATGCAACCATCAAATATCTTTCGAGTGACACAAGGGTTTGGAACTACCACCTGAACATTTTATGTGCAGAACCTTTCAATCGAGGGCTAAAGCCCCAGAAGACCAGAGTGTGAAGCTTACATTCACACAAACTGATGGATGCAAGAGACGGTTTAGCTGAACCGTTGCCTATTCGTGGTCTGTACAAATTGCAGGATTCCGCGGTGGTGACAGAGGTTCATGCTTCAGTAAAGATCCCGTTTGCGCTCCCATTTGCACAGAGCAAGAATCCTATTGGACGTTGCAAGAAGACAATTCTTTTATTAGGGTTTATTTACAAAACAAATAAAGAACATGTGTGATATTTGATCGGATACGTACTTTATATGGAACCCTTTGAAGTCTTTGTGCTTAATAATAACCGACTCTCTTTGTCTTTGCAGTGTGTATTGAGTATTTTTAGCCCCATATTTCTTTGAGGTTTGTCAATTACTTGTGAATTCGTGTTTGGTGTAGAGTTGTTCCTTTTCATTTGGAAGAGATCGAATGTCTAGCTCTGGAAAAGAACGAGAATTGGCTAACGAATGATGCTAAACGAGTAGAAGAAAGTCATTTTTCTTATTGCCAAATGCTTATGCTACACTAATTTCCAGCACCTTTACATAAGTCCATTAACCATAAACTTTACTTCTCTTCTCTCACGTTAGTTCACGTCACTTCATTCGAACGAATGCCCAATTGATAACATAAAGTTACATCATTTAAAGTAATCAAGCGAGTGATAATCAGTCTCACTCTACTAAACACACAGTGAGCAAACTAAAACAAGTAAGTAATATTTACGAGGGTAAATAAAATCAAGTGGAGCGGCAGCGAGTGTCACAAGCACCAGGAAATCTCCACCCTAGTCTGCAGCAGCAACACCAACAACACCAGGAACAGCAGCACTACCAACTCCAGGAACAGCAGCACTACCAACTCCAGGAACAGCAGCACCAACAACACCAGTAACAGCAGCACCAAACACAGCAGCACCAGAAAGAGCAACACCAGCAGCACCAGAAATAGCAACACCAGCAGCACCAGGAACAGCAGCACTAGCAACACCAGGAACAGCAGCACTAGTAACACCAGGAACAGCAGCACTAGCAACACTAGGAACAGCAGCACCAGGAACAGCAGCACTAGCAACACCAAGAACAGCAGCACCAGCAGCACCATTAACAGCAACACTAGCAGCACCAGGAACAGCAACACCAAATATAGCAGCACCAAAAACAGCAGCCCCAGCAGCACTAGTAACACTAGAAATAGCAGTACCAGCAGCACCAGTAACACTAGGAACAGCAGCATCAGCAGCACCAGGAACAGCATCACTAGCAAAACAAGATGGCAACAGAGACACGACTTGATGCGACAGTGACGACACCCAGAGCGACCTAAGAGGCAACACATGTTCTTGTTTGCAGGTAAGCGTTGAATCCACACCAGGTTGTGGGACTGTATAAAGTTGCATTGCATGGTAATCTACAATAAGTTAAGTAAACTAGAGCATTCGCACGCCTTAATAGCTACTAACTTGGTCTGTAGACCGTCACGTGAAGTTCTGCCTTCATCAACAATAAATGGTTTGAGTATTTTTGGTTCTGTAGTTGTTTTCGAAACGTAGTTTGGCATAAACACAATGAAAGTTTTAATTTAATGCATTATTTGGTGCCTGCTGAGTCATACCAGGCTCTGCAATCCTGATTCAGGTGAAATAATATTTCTTACCGGCATTTTCGCCTTAGATGAACAAACCATGAGAGTGAAGTAACGTTTACTCCTTTAAGTAGATGCACTTATGCACCATTTGATACCGATCATTCACTTTTTGTTTTTTATACATATGAGACAAGACATATTTCTCTGTGCTATATGCCTGTGTACTATTTCTTAATTAAAAGTACAAGTGGTGCATAATTATATTGAAATCTTTCAATTAATTAAATAAAACGTAATTTCGACGTCTAATAACGTATTACGGGGGTATATGTGTGTACAAAAAACATGAAACTCGACACTAAAAAGATTCTTTTTGCCTTAGAATATGGATATTCTGACACTTTAAATACATCCTCTACAACATTTTCGTTACTTTCTCAAGTCAATATTTGTACTATATGTATATATTGTGTTGATTTTTCGTTTGATAGTAATCAAGTACAGTAGAAGTATTTTTAACCGGCACCCATGGGACTTTGCAGTTGCCAGTTAATATCACCCAAGTAACCACAAACAATTCATAGACACGCTAGACATAAAACGAAAACAATATCAATTGCTTCAAGCAGTTAAAGAAGAAAAAACATAATGAATAAATACATAAAGCATGGCCAGTGAGTGCCGGTTTAAAAGAATTCTACTGTAAAATAAAGTTGAATTATGGGTTTTCATAAATAAAATATAGGCCTTCAGGGCAGACAATAAAAAATTAGCTCATTGCAGGTATGTGTAGAGAAACTAATAAAATAAATCATGCGGTGCTTTTGTTTGCTTTTCCGTAGGGAACTTACTAGCAGCTGCCTTTCTCATTCTACAGTACAATAAAACACAGTTTGTTGCTTGCTTGCATGGTCCATCTTTCTGTCATGCTTTTAAGTATTTAGATCGGCAAAAATTCGGTAGAGTTTAAATGTATTGTCAGCATTGTATTGTGAATACCAAAGGCACACCCTTTGATGTGGAAACTCTTTTGCAAAGCCCTAGTCCACTGGCAAATCAAACGAGAAAAAGTCAGTAAAAACAAGTGAATTTTCACAGGTGAGCCTACTAGTTGCTTTATTAAGCACAGAGGTATCACTTGTATCTGTAGAACTAGGAATGGTAGCTAGGCACTCGTAGTTCGTCAAGCAGTAGCTTCGTCTGTTTGGAGACCAGTGCAATTATAGACTTAGCTTCAAAAAGCAAACGGTCCTTCCTCGTCGCTATGGCAACGGAGCTCTGTGTGCTGTTTCATCTTCACGACAATAGCATTCAGAGATGACGAAAGACGAGCTCCGGCTGAGATAAACTCAACTGAAGAATATTCTTTAAAACCTTTTCAAGCTTTTATTTCATCAGAAAATTTTAGAGATCATGGCACCTTATTCCTATCAAAAAACACATATTAAATTGTTTCGTGAATCCTTGGAAACTATAAGGTAATACTTTTTCTGTTAGGTACTATATCTCTTATGAATATACCAGTGCGTCAATAAGTGTCATGTTCTTAGAATAACATCATTTACACGGCAAGATGTTATTTCAATCAGACATTTGCTCTTAGATAATGTTAGAGCTTTGAAAAAATATTGAGACCAGCATACTTCAGTCGTGTTACTGCACAACAATCTTTGCACGTAATGTTACTCGAATTATTCGTGTCCTAAAACATTATGCATTTCGCACGATGGGCAATCGTTCATCAATTTGTCGACTTCATTAAATCTGTCCAAAAAGGGATGTACATGAATCAGCTCAGATTGTCTGCTAGGCCAGCTCAATTGTTCGAAAACGTTCTCATGCATGAAGAGGCCGAGGGTGGAGGCCTTGATTCACTGCTATAGGAAAGTAAAACAACTAACTAGGTTTCAGATGCATTCTAGTTTCGCAGGATTCAGCGTACAGTTTCAGCCCACAAACAAGCTATAATCTGGTTCCTGTAATATTGTAAACTCACTGAAGTTAGTGCCTAGGACAGGATCGTTTACCAAACGGCTTCCGCACTTCGGCAGTCTCTAAGCCCTGGATTAAAAATAACCAACCATTAAATAACCAACCAACCAAGAACACACGGGAAGGGCATTCAAAACAAAATTGGACCGGAGTTTTAACCCCCAAGTGAGCGTAGGAGCTAGAGTTTGCAAACTGTGAGCTTTATCTGTCCTCCATAGCCTCTTCTTAGTCTGCTCCCAGTATAGCTGAATATATGGAAACTGAGTAAAATAATCACTAGATAATTCGTGCACTTATTGCCTCTAAAATAAGAATAGATGGTTGTTGGAGAACAGTAGCTTGATGGATACTCGTCAGCCATAGCTCTAAGCATCATATTCTCAGCTGTTCATCAAAAACCCCAGTAGCAAAGTGATGGAACTCAATGATAAGTAACATCACATGCAATTAAATTCTAATACACGCTCTAATACAAGAACAAGAACATAGGCAACAAAGAAATCAATTTCAGTGTCTGACCGCCGACTGAGATTGTATCTTACGCTTAGGGCAGCTCAGTTCACTCCAGAGAAGTGGGAAATATTTTTGATCCCGACAAGGGTTCGCCAAGCTCGTGCATCCCCCGGAGGGATTATGCAGTGAGATACACCCTTCGCTGCACTGGAGTTTCACTCAATTCATCTTCATCCTATTGCTTAGCTGTTGCAAAAGGCAAATCCCCTAAACGTAGCCAAAACGGTTTGAATCTCAATAGTCCCTAGGCAGGAGGCCTGAGTTCGAAGAGATATAGGGCGCGACAACATAACTTCCTTTTTTACTTTTGAAAAAGGTATGAAAAAAAGAAGTTATGGTGCTGCGCCCTGTATTTCTTAGAATTTGGTTGTTCATCAGTTTTTGTTGCAAAGAATCCCTAAAGAGTTTAAGATTTAAAAAGAGGCTATGGCAATTAGAACAAGAAATAAATGGTTTGCTACCAGAATACCGCAACAAGTTCTTGGGAACTTCAGCTCATTTACAAAGTAATAAATTCGCTTCTGTGTCAAGACAACTCATCCGAACTTCGATCTTAGGAGCTAGGGTTCCAAAGACTGTCACTGCGAATGATGAGACTTGTTAAAGTGTGATAAAATGTGCTGGGTAAAACATGCATTTGTTATTGAAAAGCTTTAATTCATTACTTCGTTCCAAGGAAAACCGATTATTTTCACCTGTGGAACGGCTGCCTATGATTTAGATGCTTCCATTTTCTTTCATGTTTCTTACCAGTATTTCAAAATCTCAATAGTTATCCTAATATCAGAGCATTTTTATTGAAAAAGGGGTATATTGAAAGGCATAAAAGCCTTGTCTCTACTGCGTTTCTTCTCAGTAAAGTACTATGGAAATGTGTATAACCACACCTTTATTCTGTTCCTCTATTTCGAATCAACAGCTTCGTCTGATTCTATTTTTTTCATGGCAGCAACTGCTTGTTTCTTCCATTTTTCACTAGTCCTGAAGCTTTGCCTGTCATCTCCGAAGTACAAAGTATTACACATACGAAACCACTTAACAGTGTCGACTGCTCTTTGTTAGTTTAACGTGAAGGCAGCAACCCAGTATTTATTCATCATAACAGTCAATACAGGTCGTAAGAAGAAGCATAACCGTAGTAAATGAATCCCTGCGTAGAATGAAGCTGACATGGAGTAACTATTTAGAAGTCACAGGCTTCTCGTTGAGCAAGGCTGCAAAATCAGAGGTTCGTCCGATTGACAGAGTGAGACCACAGATTTACAACACACTTTGTTTGCAGAATGACCTTCCTCTTATTATATAGCAAGCAGCGTGGCGAGACGTTTTACTCCCTTACATGTCATGTGACTAGTGGTTTGACGTATTCGCCAGGATTTAGAAGTTAGAAAGTCTAGGGTATACACCAACTGGAAGATTACAACTCGCAGCATCAATTGTAACGTGACATGACCTATACGGCGTTACCTGGAGCGTGACCAATTGCTTGTTGTATTGCCTAGTTTTTGATCATACGTTCACTGATCAGCATGAAGTATGATGAAACGGTTATCTCGATCTTTTGATCTAGGATCAATCCTTGATGTTTCATCCAGACCTTCTTTACAATGTTCGAAGCATGTCATTTTTTGCAAGCTTCTATGTAACCAGATGTGTGTTATTGTACCTGGAAATTATCCAAAAATTTCCAGTTTATCTTGGAATGAAACGAGATATTTAGTTTTATACCTGGAGTATGACTATGGAAACATTTTGCGCATAGTTTAAATTCCTTGAAGATAAACTTTTATGAGTGTTTAAAGACTTTCATAAAAGACGATGAAATAGGAGTAGTTGAGCCAACCTACGTTTTTCAACTACTGCAAGTGATTCTTCTTTCAAATTAGAAGAAATTAAATTCGTTAATTTATTTTTTACAAATAATTGCATCTATTATTTACACTGGCTTACGCAAATCTATTTGTAAAAAACAATAAGTTTTCCTTGCCTAGTCTTTAAATTTCTCGACACAGGTAGTGTCACCCAGTTTAAGAATAAAAATCAAACATAACACTATTTATAGTTGTAACTCAGGCTCGGATTTTCTGCTCTGTTGCGAGACAATATAATATTTGTTCGTTAGCTTCATAGCTCAGCCGAGGAAGAAATACGAGCTTTTCGACTTGTCCTGGCATGAGTTGTAAACTAAGTCTTTTGAAATAAAGATGGCTCATAAATTCTAATATTCGATCTCGAAGCAGATTTATGTACTCCACCTCATTCCGTACAATAGAACGAATTTTTCAACAGTCAAATGACTCTTAAATTTCAAACATTCGACTTTGAACCAACGTACATCTTTTACAATCTGATCACAAAGCAGAACGTAAAATATTGCATCCTAAATGTGTATCAGTTTACGATTTTTCCTGGTCGGTCGCCACACGATCTTTCTCTGGCTCTGCTAATAAGATAGCAGGGCACCTTCCTCCGACCTCAACATCGAACAATCCCTGGACGGTAATCGGAATGTTGATGGACGCTGAATGCTCGCAGGAGCCAATCCGACATCGCATAAAATAGTTGAAGAACCTCAACTGAGTCAGCGATAAATCAGCAGCAAAAACGCATCTCCCAGCGCAAGTTTAACGGCGCGAGCTACGTTTACTGCTCCTAAATCGCATGCATTTCCGCATCTTGAGCAGCCGACTGGCAATTGATATTTAGAAATTACTTGGTGCAGTATTTGCCAATATGGTAAATAGCATTAAATTTACAGTAGTAACCGTATTTGGAGAAGACTTTGAAAGATTTTTCTTACATTTTCACCACTCTTTCGATAAAAATGAGGATCTGTTCGGAGAACACGATAAGCAATATCAGGATGATACTGAAAACAGTATTTAGAAACCTGAGTAAGTAATACTTGCTTGATTTTTTCTGTGTTATTTAAGAGTTACTTTAAATAAAAGTTGGATTAAATTAAATGTAACATTTGAAAAAATATTCAATTAATGTTTAAAAGAAACATGAAACACTTTTTAAATGTTTCTAAAATATTTGCAGAAGTATGTATAGAAAATTTATAGTGATATATAACTATCTGAAACGGTTCAGAAATTCGACAATACAATGAATCATGTCAGGACAACACTTCAGTCTGTATTTGAGTGGCAACTTCGCTTGTGACAGCCTGATTTCGAGAGACTATAATTATTACGATATTGAATGTGTGCTAACTTTTACATAAACTTACTTCCAGTGAACTGTTTGATCAATTTTCGATGATAACTGTCTTATTAGAATTATTTAAGAAATATATGAGCTATACTTTGAGTTGCACCAATACAAGGTGCGGTAACCTAACCACCTTTTTTCAAAACTCTTTTCTTTGTAAAAAAGGAAGTTATGTTGCTGCAACCTGTATTAGCTTAATGAATTTTATGCAATGTTTTGTGAATCCTTAATTAAAACAGTACTTGGGTAGAGTATCGAAAGCCTTGTGAACAAACCTCAAGAAATCGTTAAAGGATATTTCAACCAGATTTAAGATGAGAGCTCAGGCATCCTGAGAGAAACATTTAGGGTTAGACTTCACGTATGGAATGATATTCAGGTGTTTTAAGTACTGGTCAAAGTAATTATTTTAATGTTACGAGATCTATATAACGAAATTTCTCCTTATGTCAGACGCGGAAACATTTCAGTAATAGCATCATATACTTTTTCCCAAAAGTGTATATCTTATTTTCTAATTTCAAGAGTCTCAAGGGTGATAACTTGAGTACCGTAATGCATTATATTTTGATGTTTTTCTAACGTTTATGGATCATACTTGTGTGCTATGAAACAAGGTGGAAGTTACCCACTTGTTTCAGTGATTCCAATAGTAAATCAATGCGATCTTTAATGTCATATGAAGAAAACTGATCTTACTACCACGACTGACTACAACTGACTGAGTAGGTGCTGACTAGGAAGGTGCTGACTACGAAGTTGTGTAGTGGTACAGGCATGGTAGCGCACTTTTTCAGCTCCATTCAAATACAAAGGAGAGGCCTAAATCAAAGTCTTGAAGTGTCACAAATCCTGAAAAAATGAAATAACTAGTATGCTATTCGAAGAGACATTTGATTATTTCATATTTGCGTTATTTTACCTTTTAATATTGTGATGAAAGTCATAATTGTTCCCTTCTTAAAGGGGGAAGAGAGCACAATTTAGACTCAAAACTTGTACCTGAATTCACATCCTTACGACTCAGACAAGTTTTCAAGGTTATGTGCAGTGTTTTTTCGGCACTCAGCGACTGATGTATTTGATCTCAGTTAAATTGGAACAATAGTTGAAAAAAGCATGGAAAATTAAGCACAAAAATAACAGCACTTAGTATTGAACAACTATTAAATTTGGGCTGAAAGTCACCGCTTTGAACAATTAATTTCGCTGGTTTTATTTTCTTCAAGTTGGTGACAATGTGTCGAGCTCTCCCAACTTCCCGACTGCTAACGACTTGGCAAGTTTTAAATGTTTGTCAGGACTGGGTTTTTCGTTCGAAAAATTATACGGCTGTAAATTAAGGAATAGTTGTTGAGTCGGAGACGCCACAGGAGCAGTTGACGTGAGAGCAATTGATAGCTATTGAATATTGCAATAGATTTCATTTTAAATCCACGACGTCGCCTCTTAATGGGCTTTTGCAGTCGAGCTTGTCCAAAAAAAAGGCAATATCTGAAAAGTTGTTACTTCGACACACGTATATCCAATATTGAAGCAACCTTCGAGGAGTAAGTGAGGATGAAATTGTGGTATGGAAGTCAGTGATAGGAGGCCAGGTTTTTATCAGTTGTTAAAAGATATTGGATAATGGAACGAGTTCTATCACTGGAAATTTTTGTATTGCATTCTAGTCTCAATTACTTGGTCCACACTTGTTAAAAATGTGAACGTCTGATCATTTGCTTGACTCTATAATAGCATTAAAAACTCAACTGCATGGAAAGAAATAATCCAAGGAAAATTTTCTGATGAATTTCAAGTTGAAGACGTAAAGGGAATTGAAACAAGTAAACGCATTGATCGAATATGCGAAAAAGAGACAGTATTTTGATCATTTAAAGGTCCCTACTGAAAAATTTTATAACGAACGTAGTAAAAACTGTAAATGAGCAAAATAAATGAAAACCACTGATATAATAAAATATTTCAGTATGTGTACTTATGGCGAGTTCTGGATTTTGTATGCGATAATCAAGACTCTATAAATGATAATCACGATTCTGTGTGTGATAATCACGATTCTGTAGATGATAATTGCCATTCTGTATTTGATAATCACGATTATGTGTGGAATAATCACGATTCTGTATATGATAAAACGCTTCTCAATGTTACAATTACGTTCGTGTAATTTTGGATTTTACAAGCATTTAGAACTCTGTATCGTTTTAGATAATTCGAATAGTGCTTCTCTCTTCAACAAAATCAACAGATTTTTCAGTTGCACGAGGCTAACTTTATTTTTCTAAAAGTCATCCTCTGAAACCGTACTCAATTAATTATTTTATTGTATGCAGTTCTAGAACCACCGATGGCTGAACGTATCTAGAAATTTTCGCATTTTTCAGGTTTTCTAACCATAATAGCGTTATTTAAAACCATTGAATTCGTATTAAACAATATACATATGAAGTGGGTATAAATATGCCTTGTGTCTGGATTACTTTTCATACCATTTATGGCCAAAATTTCCAATCAAGAACAAGCTAAAATCGTTGACTAATGTCAATGAGATATTTTCATTTGATATGATCAAACGAGATCCTTTTTTCTAAGCCTACTAAACCTAACCAACAAATGCGGATTTGTAGCTAAGCTGTCACTGTACACAGCCGAATAGCTTGTGTCTAGTTATTGACTTCACTTACAAACACCAAGAGACTACATTCTGTGTCTTGTAGTTCAATGAACATAGAAAAAATAGGTGAGTGGGATAACTCTACGGAAAATGAAACCAATAGTTCATTCACTTTTGATTCACATTTCTTTGGGATTTATAATGATTTATCAGGGTTTATCTGAAGCCTTTAAATTAAAGTATACAAACGTCGTGCTTTAATAAAAACATATTTCAAGTAGTTCAAGTACTTATTTTGTTATTTTCCAACATCTGCATTGTTCGCATACTAAGGCGTTTGTTTCGTTACCATTATTCATGCTTCTGGGCACGAGTAATTTCATTGTTTAGTGAAAAAAAGTTTTGTCTGTATTGTTAAGAAAATTATTTCAGCAAACTAATGGTGTCAATTAAATGGGATTGGAAAAATAGACTCTTAATGCCCGTATTATGTCTTAACTAGATTAGAATAAACGATTTTTCAGTCACATTTCTCCCTTTGTTCTACCTATACCGCATGTGCTATATTTTAAACGAAATTGGGTATACATTTTTCGTGTATTTTGTATTTTATTATTGTTCAGTTCTCAACCAGAGCGCCTTCTGACTGTACACTGGAAGCAACTGACTGTACATTGGAAGCAGCCGACTGTACACTGGATGCAACTGACTGTACACTGGAAGCAACTGACTGTACACTGGAAGCAACTGACTGTACACTGGATGCAACTGACTGTACACTGGAAGCAACTGACTGTACACTGGATGCAACTGACTGTACACTGGATGCAACTGACTGTACACTGGAAGCAACTCACTGTACATTGAAGGCAGTTGAGCACCTCCTAACTGTACTTGACGATCGTTAATAGTTGCGTAAAATTGAAATTCTATTAATTTATTTCATTCATATCCCAGACGATCACAACCACTTATTGTATTCTCATTGTTTTATTCTTTGTGTTACATCTCTGATACAACTTGAAATTACATTTGATCTTCATATAAAAACATTTGTTTGGATTCAAATAGAATTATAACATAAAGTTCGCTACATAAATGAAATGTTTCCTGGCAGGTAATAAATTAGAATACTAAAATCTGTTGAATTTGTTATTAATGTACTCAGAAAATTTCATAAAATCTTCCTTCACGGTATAAATTTTTTTCTCAAATGATGCAAATTTTCAGCTAACGTTGCGAAAACATTCATCAGAGAATCATATTGACGACAAGAAATTATAAAAATAGACAGAAAGAGGAAGCAACTTCATATCATTGCTTTCGAGACGCAGAACGTGAATTAGTAAAAATTAACATGAATTGATGAAAATAAACATGAATAAAACACGTTCGTACTGATGCAAGTACGAATAATTACAGCTGCAACTAATGATGCAACGTCTAGCAACTCGCCACTCGGATTCAGTCTGCACAATCTAAAATATTTAGCAATAGATCTCGAACATGCATTCAAATTTCATTTGCATGTTGTAATTTTGATCGTTTTCTAGGTCAAGTTAAGTGCACAATATAATACATAATTGCGACTCGTTAAGGTATATCTGAATAGTTCATTTTTTTCATAATAATAATATGAATAAACTGAGGGTACAGCAGAAATGAGGTATTGCTAAATATTGTGTCTTAGTTTATTACTGACTAATCAGCACTCATAGATTCAGTCTCATTCATATTACAAGGCTAGAATAAAAGAGAACTCAGATCAGCGCTCATGAACTGATAAAAGACTGATTTTTATTACCACTATTTTTTTGAGAAAGTTTCTTCTCTCATTAAGATACAATGTTTACTGATGAAAAAAAATTCAAGTGACTAATTCTTTATATTAAGAACAGTATGTCACTTAAGTTTCTTCCAGCGAACACGAAAATGGAAACCAGATCTCCCGAACCATGGCGTTGCATTTCTTTAATGTAACTGATCTCTGGTGACCGCTGCTCGTGTGCTGTGATCGATGTGTCTGGACCCTGACTCTAGACCGCACTTAATAATTAGCAAAACTCTTTAACTACACCAGCGGGAATGCTTTCTCAGCCAGATTAAAGCACTGCCTGTCCTTCGATACACAGGCTGAACAAAGGAGGTAAGATGAATTCATTACTTCGGTGGTGGTGTGATGAGCGTTCTTGTCCCAGAAGTTTGTTTCATGTTAGCCCAAGAAGTACTCCTATAAACATGGAGTCCTGCCCTTACATCTATACGTAACTTCGTTCTATATACTCCTGCATAACACCTGTAGGAACATAGATATGCAGTAGTACATGCGTTAATCTCGATACGTTTCTTGTAGCATTTCTAAGTCAGAAGACACTTTTTGTCCGTTCGTTGCAAATAGGCGTCCTCGTTTTGGCGCTGATAAAAATGTTTTTGCTCTTCGTGTGTATGATGTGAGTATAATCTTATTGCATTGTGGTTATCGCAAGTCTGACTTAATTTTATTAAATATGCAATGCATTTAACTTTTTCTCGTATTTAATAAAACTCTGAACACTTTCGTTTCAATTTAACTACAGCCAAATAGCAGTGTTTCGTCTTATGTTATGCAAGGCTGAATTAATTCATTTTATCTGACGCTACCATGACTATATTCCCCTATGCTGAAAGAACGTGAATATATTCTGTTTCACGTGCTGCATGTTTAGAAGCCAGCTCATACATCTGTTATAATTTGGTGAACATTAGAATGAATATGACAAAGTGTAAGTTCATTTTCATGTCTCTGATAGCAGTCTGGGTGCAGTTTCAATAATAAAATAGTCGGTGAGCATTCCCATGTTCCTCTTACTCTGTTTACGCGCTACTAGACTCCAGTTCTCATAAACAAGTAAACATAGCAGCAGCAACAGCTTCCTTGTAGCAGCTTTTGGCTCATTCCAGCAGCTGTAAAAAGACGTACGTCGATGTGCTTCTAACGTTATGACCTCACAATTTTTTAGGAATATTATTATACATTTTATGACTATTACCCCTCTGCATTATTGATTTGTATTGCTGTTGAAACGAAATACGTTTTGTAGCTTGCAAATACAATAAGAACAGATGGTATATAAAAACTGTTATAGTGTAACAGACATGTTGGCAACAAGAGAATAAGTGTTTTGGCTCTTAATTGTATATCTAAGAAAGGCAAAAGTTAAAAGAACTTTTGGGAAGCAAATTAATAAGTTTTGGGGAATAAACTAAATTCATAGCAGGTATGAAGCCGTTCAGTCGGTTATAGTCGACCCCTACGATCATAGAGAATTTAATGGGTATTGAAAAAATATAAATCTCAAGCCAAATATTCCATTCTTGAATACTTCTAACATATTTACAATAGTAACTTCCGTCGGTGTGAAGCTTGATCGATCGGCAATAGAAAAAGCTCCACACAAAAAACTCTTTGCAATGACCTTTTAGTGAAGATATTCTAGCATCAGATAAACAATGGTTTGTTGTGAAAAATTGTTTGGCCGACAACAGAAATACGAGCGGGACATTACAGGGATCTCAGATGACAATCTTGAAGCTGATTGCTGGACAGAAAAACAAGGTTCAAGATTCAATTTAATACGTGATCAACGTTTTGTACGCTTTTTGCATGATATACTATTACTAGTCGACTAAGACATTGCATATGAAAATCAAAATGAGATCTAGAATGTGTAATTTGGCAGTTTTAACAGCATAATGGAATTATTGAATATTAAAAAATACATTATATATTTTACACCTCTTCTCCGAATGGGCGCAACTTTTTGTAACGATAAGTTTGACTGTAAATCCAACGTAATCACTAGCTATCAAAATTTATATAAATTCTTAAGAAAATTTCAAAGTGAAAGCGGTTCATGAAATATCAGGTTGACTTAACATAAAACTCGAGTTTCTAAGCACTCCAGCAAGAACAGAGTTTGACGAAGACTTTCTAGGTCTCGCTTCAAGGAAAACTTTTACTCTGAGCAAGAAAACCAGGAAACGACAGAACGAAATTCAGCATATTTCAAAGCCAGCATGGAAATTGACTTTTAAATTCAATCATTGAAAATATAATATTGAAAGATGTGTCTATATTTCAAATGTATGATGCATTCCAGTAGAAGTAAGAAGGCTTGGAGTGTGTAGCTTAGAAACATATTTTAAAAGAGAGCATAACGGAAATTACGAGTGACTTGACGATATATAAAAAAAGTGATACTACGTTTGAAAAAACACGAATTAAAAACTTTTTGCTATAAATCACTTCAATTTGAGACTAAATTAAAGCTAAAGTTAAATTTTCTTATGCATAATTCAGGAACAAATATCGATCTGTGCTTAACTTAGTACAAATATTTTGTTGATTTGAAACGTTAGATATGTTCTGCTTACTTTTCCTAAAGTGCATCAGTAGTGATATAATCTAATGATATAAAGGAATTCAAGTAAGAGCGTTATGATGATGTGTTACTCATACTTGTAATGATGATATAAGGAGAATAGTACGTTACAATAGTTAATACATAAGAAGAATTCAGCAAGTAATATAGTCGAAAAATAAATTACATACACAATTCAACTGGAAACAATCCAATATGTATCTAGAGTAACATTAATAATGATAGAGATTGCCAATACCGACTTATCAATCGTGAGGTTGATAAGTCTCCGTCCCCCGGGCATTCTAGTAGCAATAATTCTGGCAACTGCAATCATCTCACATCACCTCTGGGGCAGTTGCTTTCAGTACATTTGCCGTTTTCGCTTTTTGTAGCATCAACGTAACTTACAAGTTTCTAAGAGACCTAACTCCCAGTTCGGCTATAATCCATAATATGATATTCTTTTAACAAAGGCGGCTGACTCGAAGGCTGAGATCGCTTCGAGTAATTATTATATCAGTATCTGTTCTCAGCCACACCTTCCATTTATTACAATAAATAATATTAGATAGCACTTCATCATCGCACCTTGAAATGTGTCATGGAACATTTACTGTGTGATGACTGAAAGAAGCAGCGTCAGCAGAAAAGTAGAAGACCATCGAAGACAACTGCGAGCCGATAATGTTACGAACTGCATTTGAAAAATTATATCATAACGGTGATAATGACAGACTTCTGAAATAATCCCGCACCTTGTTTGTGAGAAACTAATGCAACATACGTACATTGATGCCACACACACATGCTTCCATTGATGATCACTAAGCACTACTACCAGCAATGCTAGGACGGCTCTGCAGTAGCTAATGTTCCAAGACTTTAAACTTCAGAACTTAAACCTGATAGCACCATTTCTGACCAGAATTTTTTTTAACCATCAATTGCCCGGTTGCATCCAAATTTTCTTTTTTCTGGCGAATCCCACTCTTTCTATTTTTTAACCCATTTAAAAATTTTCAATGTCGCATTAAAATTCCTTGCATTTTTCGTGACGATTTTGATTAAGTCTGTCAAACACAGAGCCTGAGTCATTTTTAAACGTATTTATTGTTAGGAAGCTACTAAACTCTGCCTTAGAAATTTACTAATATAAGTACAACATTAATTTTTCAAAACAGGTTTTCTCGATGCATTTCCGAAAGTTTTGATGTAAGCACTTACTGGTACTAAAAATAAATTTGAAAGGTAAATGAACTCGTTCGTCATCGTAAACTTGAAGTTTATCAAGTACTTTAGGTGGATCTACCGTGTTTGGCAGGTTCATATTTCATCTGCTCTCGTGTAGCATTCATCTGGTCAGAAACAAGCTAATAAATGACTTTCAAATAAACTATGTTAGGAATTACATCAGTCCATCCAAGTACTTATGGCATCTAAACGTAAGTAGCCTACTTGTGTATCGAAGTTCTCATAAATTTGTGGTTTATATAACAGTTCTGTTTATATTTAATGGTACTGGCATGGCCTCTAACTTTAATAAGAGTAGAAAACTTTTGACCACTATTTTATTCATATGCTTTTTCACGCAATGATATGCCTCATAAGCGTTAGCTACCTCAAAACACTTGTCTTTGGATTTATATAGAATCATAAATAAAAATCGTCAAATTGTTTTGTTAAGTAAGCCTATAAGTGAGCTACCTTTTTAAAATTATTATAGCTATACAACTAAAAACGGTAAAGATTTGGTTAATTCAGATTGAAACAAGAAATTTCAAAATTGAATATAAATTTATGAATAAAAAATAAAATACATTTAATAATGGAATACAATATCCTTTAAATGGCCTCCATTATTTGCCAAACAATGGCGTATTTTTTCAACGGTGCTGTTCATTACTTTCCTTAATGTCTCTGGTAAAATGTTCTTGGTCTCTTGAATGATGTTTAGTTTCAATTGCTGTAAAGTATCAGGCATTTCAATGTAAACATTTTCTTTTAAGTATCCCCAGAAAAAGAAATCAGGAGCACTTAGATCTGGAAATCGAGGTGGCAACGGTATATCACCAAAGCGAGAAATTATTCTGTTAGAAAATGTTTTTAACATTTGCATTGTTTCTTTCGCTATGTGTGCTGTAGCTCCATCTTGTTGGAAAAAGGTAATCTCGGTGTTGTGATCTCAAATGTCAGGTGTCAAATATTCTTGAATCATCTGTCTATACAGGTTTTCATTAACACAAATTGCATCACCATTAACATCTTCAAAAAAATATGGTCCAATAATCCTCGAAGACGTGATGCCACACCATACTGTTACTTTAGCTGAGGGCAGTGAACGTTCATGAACTTCTTTTGGATTTTCTGAAGCCCAAAATCTGCAATTTTCCTTATTACCAAAACCATTGAGGTGAAAATGTGTCTCATCAGTCATTAAATTCTTTACAAAGTTTTCATTTTCTGCAAGCTGCAGAAATCGATTCGAAAAATCTGATCGCTTTTGGTAGTTTGTAGGATGGAGTTCTTGAGTTAATTGAATTTTATATGGATGATACTTTAGATCTTTTACCAAAATACGTTGCCGTGAGGTACGTGACATTCTCAGTTGAATTTAACGTCTCCTAGTTGACGTTTTGGGCCGATCAGCAACACTCGTTGCAACAAGCTGAATTGAAGCACCAGTTCGTATGGTCCGTGGCCTGCCACAACGTTGTCTGTCTGCTGTTGTCTCAGTTTCTCTAAATTTCAATACCAGTTTTTATGCACTTTTTCGAAGGACTTCTTACAATACCATCAATATTCCTGTAATTCCTCTGAACTGCAGTAACCGAACAATTACATCGGAAGTAAAGTTCCACTATTTTTGCTCGTTGTTCCATTGCGTAGTGATTCATTTTCGGGGGGTGGATTTTATAAATTGTTTGAACAATATGTTGTGATTGTCGGAAGACTTGATACGTTGGTAGAAAACTTTGAAACCTCGTCATTCATTCTGAATTAGCCAAATCTCTTTACCATTTGTAGTTTTATGGCTATAATAGTTTTAAAAAGGTACCTTACTTATGGGCCACCATGTATTCAGTTATGTATGTGGTCATAAATATTTTATTGTATGCATAACTGACAAAGACTACTGAACACTAAAACAAATTTCAACGTGAATGAAAATTCACATCACCGCTGGATTTTCATGTGGCTGTGGCAGTGATCTCGTGAATTTCATGTAAAAATCTCAATAAAAACATCAAAAATAACTCACTTGAAGAAAACGAGTTCGACGCCCACTGTGCAAAGGGAGTTCCAGATTGCTGGCATTCATTGAAGAGTTGTAATTTCATGCAACTCGTATTGTACTCGTTTTGTATCCTGGACAATGAAAGCATTGAAGAACATAATATAGCTCAATGAGTGACAATTTACTTTTTTACAACCAGCTTCGTGGCTTATGTGTGGAAAATTTTATGGGAAGCCTCCGATTTGATCAGCACATTTCCAACAATCGATTTCAGTGATTGATTCGTGATGATTTGGACAACTATATCGTTCTATTCAGTGTACGCTGTCATGTCAGATCTCTTGAAAACTAGATATAGCTATGTGCCTGTTATTACTAATGGGGAAAGTACCAAGATTAGCAATTTGCTTGCAAATATAGGCATGTGTCATAACGGTTTAGCCCATTAACATTGCCGAACAGATTAAATCTTGATTCAACGTTTTCTGAATATATTAAATCATTTTCTAAAGCGAGTACAATTCTCAGATTTCACCATAATTTGACTGGTGTGGGAAATAATATTACAACTGAGGGATAAATTTTCGGCTTCATGATCGCTAAAGTAATTAACTGTTATTTTAAATGAAAAGTAGGATAGTAACCGTTCCTCATGAAAGTGAAGCTATGTATTTCAGAGATATATCATGTTTCGATTTCATACTTAAAAGTCAATAAATATAATGTTTGTTACAAATTTTCATCCTATTTTCTCGTGTTTCTATATATGTCTCACACGAATGTAAAACTAAATAAACTCAGGGCTTTTTTATCGTTTGTTAAATCTCTACACTCAGATGCACGTATAAGCATACAGTACTTATTTGCACAATACGTACAGTACTTCGTTGCAATAGTTGTCATTCATATCAACTGGGCAAATAAATGGGCAATGAGTGTTTGTCATGTCTAATCTGTAAAGAAGAATGTTTGCATTCAATTAAGAATCCCATCTAGTTTTCAAAGCTGCAACTGGTGTTGCATAGATGAAGTATTGCACTAGCTTCAGCCATAACACCTGCAAATACAGATTTCAGTATTCACCGCACCAGCTCCAGCTGCAGAAATGAATTTCAGTATTAAGATCTGTAACCTTAGTCGGAGAGTAGTTCATAGCAGTTACAATAGCTGACGAAAAGCTGAGAATTCATAGAGAACTACACAACTAGTCAGCTGAGGTTAAGTACATAAATCACTAGCGTTTTTTATCGTACATTAGCACAAAATCTATGCAAAAACCACATATTTTATAATTCAGTGTCACAGTAGCGCAGTATTAAATCTGCCGGCGCTGCACTGCATGTTTAGGCACAACAGTCAAGCAGTACCTTAGTATACACAGCATGACCAGAAACAGCCAAGCAGTATCTCAGCATACACAACAACCCAGAAGCAGTCTGGCAGTACTTTAGTATACACAACACGGCCAGAAACAATGCAGTGCTCTGGTCACAAGCCCTCAGGGTCGGCTGATGATGATTGCAAGGCCCAGGCTACACCCAGTACGCCCATAATCCTGCCGCTCAAAAGATGCTACAAATGAAAAGAGTTCCATGGATGGTTCACGGTGGACAGGGAGAGATTCTATTTCGCGTTGAGCCAGCTAACAAAATAGCTCTTCTTTTTCTTTCGGGAAGTTGCTGGAAAAAATGCAAAATATTCCCAATAATTTATACCCCGTTATCAAAGTTTGCGTGATGAAGATCGATTATATCGCTCGCAATGGGTCTACAGGTCTCCACTACCCTTTCCTACCCACTCACACCAAAAAATAAATACAAAATCAAGGTTGCACTCCCATAAAGTGTGCTGACTTGCTATTAGAAGTAAAGTGCTGGCTCAGTTTCAGACTTGGGTGGGAATGGCTGGAAAGAAGCCTCTTTGCGTTCGTAGAGCGGATGAGCGAGAAAGACTATGAGTGCTTTAGAAAGGTGTTGGAAACAAGGTCAGGTTACAAATGATGCCTGAAGATGGACTAGCCTACAAGAACTGCCAGTTCTTATTTGAGAGAATTTTTGGCACTAAAATGAAGCACGTGAGACGTCATTGAAAGTATTTGCAGCTCTAGTGATTATTGAATGAATTGCACGCAAGTTTAGCAGTTGAAAATCTGGGAAACCTATATTTACTTAACTCAGCACTATCAAATTTAAACTGAACGTTTACATACAGTTTTGCTTCATTTCTGTTTAGAAATACCTGACGCTTAAAATAGCCTACGTTTTATCCTCCCTCTTCCGCTCCTATTGAGAAAGAAATGCTTTAGGCGAAGCACTTTCAAATTTATCTGAAAATGTCGAGATATTTTTTCTTACTGAGCTAAGAAAATTTTTAGCTCGATTACTATCAGTCGGGCGAAGAAAAAAAATCTCGATCACAAACAGTATGCTTTGACGTGACTTGCCTAGTTTAATGAGGAAAGAAAACTGTGGTCATTTTTATGAGGCAGTTTCTGTCCTTGGTTTTTGAATGGTGATCTATACTCGTCGGATGTAAGCTGGAGTGACAGCCTTTGGTCACTCATACAGTGGGATGTCGCTTTGGTATTGAGGTTGCGTGTGTTTTTCTATTGTTGTAGGAGCGCTGTGTTTGGTTGTATGGGAGAAAGTATCACATGGTTTTCTGTGTGGACAGTTTTTCATTCGTATTTTAAATTTTTCATCTTAAGGCAGAGCATAATGGTTCATTTTTAAAACAATGCATGATATTTTGTTCTGTTGCAGTAGGATTTAATATGATGAGTGGGCATGTACGGCTATGAAACAGCAGATAATATGGATCTATCGTCGCATAACAGTCTATGATCGTATGATAAACTATATTGTAGTGAGTAGTCTTCTGCTTTTAGACCACGTGCGACAATAAATTATGACGCCAAGCATAGTGCATAATCCTAACACATAGCTGTACATGGTTTTTAAATGTGAGCGAATGAAGGGACTTTGATTATAAAGTTCGTAATTTTGACTTACAAAGTACCGTCATCGTCGAGACGATGATTCATTGGTGTTTTTTGCAAGAAGCTTGGAATTATTTAAAGAGGCGATGTTGCGAATTACGATGGATGATGTATGATATTTAGGGTACTGTGGGGTTCCCTAATTTAGCGGAGTTGTATTTTTAATGAAGGGAAATTTTATTTTCTTGTATAAGCTGTGAGACTGTTCAACTTGTTTTGAGAGTCGGTATTCTTTTGAGATGTTGAGAGCTAGTTTATTGGGTGACATGACTTATGTTCAATGTAAACTGTATTCCCCCACGAATTTATGGCAAGGTATTTTTTATTCTTCACCATCCTCACAAGCCTTAGCACGATAGCAGAACTTGAATCAATCATTTTCTTTCGGTTCAAAATCACAAAAGAAGAAAACCCAAACTCGCAGGCGGCCGGAAGAAACTCAGTGCAGAACTAACTCGAAAGCAGGGTTGAAATCATGGACAACTACATAAATATCTCTCCCAACACCTCTAGCCCAGATATTTAATCTCTCAAGGACTGAAAACGAAGAAACATGAGTCAATGGCAGAAAATGTTGGATGCTTCAGGGGCTTTTGATGAACGCTAGAACACCTTATTTTTTTAAGAACTCTCGTGAATGTAGAGGACTTAATTTTTTTATAATTCTGCTTCAATACAGCAGCTCAAAATATTGAACTTTTAGACGAAAGACCCTATTGTATTTTTAGGGAGTTAAATTCTTTTTAATCCTTCAGCCAATGTACAAAATTCTTCAGTGTATCATACAACGTACAAGTGAACTCTTAAATAAGTGTTCGTTGCATGACGTCTTTGAGCGATCATTTTTTGGAAAAATAGTGAGGCAGTATATTTTTCATGCCCTTCTACAAAAATTCTTATTTAACTCTCGAGCTTCTTTATCCTAATATCTCCAACACCTGCTCAACACGTGGAGTACCAGGTGCAAGTGATGTATGATTTTGGCAGTCTTTGCCAAATTCACTGTGACGAAATATTTGGCACGCAACGTTAATTAATCATGTTCTTGAGATGTGCAGTGCAAACTCCTTAGATTTTTATGATACACATGGTGTTTTCCTACGGCCCGCAAAGTTTATCTCCATAATTTAAGCAGTCCAACAATGAAGGTGACAATACTTCGATCACAGTAGAAAATGTTCCCATCATCTTTCTGGATTTTTGGTCTCAAACTTTCAACGTTTGCTTGCAATTTTCAGTCGACGTCCTTGGTCTTAAATTCACCTCATAAATATCCTCAACGCCATGACTTAGCTTTCCGACAGGAAAATTGAAATTTTCCGACAAACCACTCGAATGCCACTTTCCGAAACAGGCACACCGAGGACGAACCGATCCCTGATTTCAATTTGAGGCTTTGGAATAGGGACAATTAAGCACTGAATATGAACGTAGAATAGACTCAAACTTCCATCGCGATGTTCTCCCTATCCATCAGAATCATTGATCAAAGAAACAGCTCTGTTGAATTATACTTCTGCCTAATATAGAAACAAAAATTCTGATGATAAATCCACACACTTTTGTGTTGTGTGTACGCAAAGTCAGGGCTCAGCATGGTAAGAGTTTTGCCATGTGTGTGTAATTTGACCATTCATGCAAACACAACTAATACTGTTAAATAGTATCAGGTTATTAGTACTAAATACATGCTTTAAGATTCAGAGTACTAAATACATGCTTTAAGATTCAGAGCGCAAGCTCTCGCTGTTGTTTTTTGTAAAAACTCACCACTACTATCCACCTGAAAGTTAAATGATTTCGCTCTCCATATATTCTATGTTTAATTCCACTCCACAGGAAATGAATAGGGATGTGTGCGGGGGATATATACAATGTACGACATTAAAAGCTAGAACAAATGAAAGGGAGCCAGTATACGACCCTATGCTGAGCATAGTAACTCTCCATGCATTCGAATCAAGCGAGTTGGTCTCCTTTAAAGCTACGCTTCAGTTGCAAACTTCAGCCTTTACTGACTCAGAGACTGGCAGAGAATGCATGTCAGTGTAATTTTTTGGACCATTTTCGTACCCTTCAAAATTTTTTACAGTGATCGATCACAAGTCTGTGCTGAGAAAAATTACCCACCAATATAAAAAACTCTGTGTTTTATTCTAAAATCCGTGATAATTAATTAAGAGCATGTTTTTTAATGTTAATTGCATTGTATCGTTTTCGATCAGTTATGGTGTTTTCGGATCTAAAATCATTAAGTTCAAGTAAAGAGCTTAATGACATAAAAATATTCTTGGCACAATAATAAATAAAAATTTTAATCATATCTTACTTGAGGCTATCATATTCCTGAGTAATATCAGAAAAAAATACATGTATTATGGTTGTGCAAAACTTCTTTCAGTAAAATGAAGTTTTCCATTAATTGTACGAATAATTTTCTCGTGGAAAATATTCTGAACTCGTGCATATATAAACATTTATACTAGTATAAATAAATGTAAATTTAATAAATTTCAACATGTTAGACACAGTATGTTATTGATTCATATATTTAATGTAAATATATATATATATATATATATATATATATATATATATATATATATATATA
>VCRD01001548.1:6948-32138 GCA_006783055.1 Trinorchestia longiramus | reverse complement strand
TGTTATTGATTCATATATTTAATATATATATATATATATATATATATATATATGCACTTGTATGCATAGCCATTCATTTGTGCATCATTGTGTACGGATCAATAATTGATCTGCACACAATTACACGTTGTATTATGTCATGCAGGGCAGCAACGTTACAACGTTCTCACAGGCAGCAACGTTCTTAGTAGAACAAAAAAGGCTTTATATGATATTATATCACACAGTACAGGTAGTTTCAAAATCAGGAACTCACTTACCCAGCGATATCAAAAAATCAAAAATGCTTGTCGAATAGTGAATATAAAGAGCAAACGTCTGCTTTTTCATATTCATCAGCAAACAATGAAAAATTTACTGCATAATAGTATTGATGTTCCTAAAATTCGGCGAGTTACCTTATACATTTTCTTTCTTTTTTATGAATATCTGAAAGTGACAAAAGTTTTATCGATTTATTTTCACTGTTCATTTTTTTGCATCACGTGGAAGTAGCTAAAGGCGGATAATTTAAGGCTATCATTTCTGCTTCAATAATAATAGTTTATAAGTTACTGGATGAAAACTGTGAAGAAGGATCAACCTTCAGGAACTGTTTGTAACATAATTATGACAATTTTAAAGCTAGACTGAAATATTTTGCCGCTTTTGAATGGAGACCCCATACATGTACAATAGTCATAAAAATCATATGAATACTTAACCTTCGCAAATATTTATTACTCACATGTTCCATGTCTAATTTTATTTGTAATAGAACTTCGACACCTATTCACAGTTCATAAAAAACTGATTGAAAAGCAACAGAGGAAAGTGTCCGAACAATAAAGGAAACTGTAGAGCAAAGAAGCTCGTATGTTTTTTTTCGATTTGATGTAGCATATTCCATGTAGTTCATCCAATGGTCCATGTAAATAAAATTCTTGTGAAACCCCTGTAGAACATTTAATTTTCGTTAGTCGGTTTATAATGACACAAACGATTTTTCTCCTTTTCGTCGTGCATGACGCAAAGAATGCATTGACTTTGTCAAGAATTTTCATTTTTTCTCTTTCTTAACATTTATTGCATGCGTCGACTGTTTACACACAAGCAATTGGCCAACTGAGAGCTCGTCTGTATGGACAGCTTGTCTGTTCGATAATTTACCAATATCGGACTGCTTTTCAATTAGACAGTTTGTATATTGGACAATATGACCAAACTGACGTCATGACTATAGATCCGTATACCTGGAGGATATGATACCTAACGGAAATTGTGACTAAAAAGACATTTAATTATAATCCTATCTGGGAGTGAAATATTTTCAATTTTTACAACCTGTCCTGCATGTGTTCGGTATCTTCGTGTTTCCTGCAGGCCGTGAAAGTCGACGGAAAGAGACGGGTTGTCAAAGCTAAAGCTGCTCTCAACTTTTCTCCTTAAAAGCAGACGAGCAGAAACGGGTTATGGTCGGCTACTTAAACCTGTTAACCAAAGAACTGCTAAATTTTATGTGCATTGCAGTAGGCAAAGAAAATTCATTAGAGGAGCGATGGTTTGAAAAATAAATGCAGAACTTAGCTGCGAGAGAAACCAAGATGAAAAACAAGTCTCAAAAAGGGAAAGTATAAGTAAATTATCCTGATTGAAGAATAAGCAAGTGAGAGAAGGTTGGGCTGTACAAGTAAGCCCAAAATGTCTGAGAGTCTTATACGGAGGAAAAATGCGAAATTCAAAAGAGAAAACAGCCATCACGACAGTAATTTTTTTTAATAACTTGGTTAATTGAGTAAGTGTTTAGCAATGATTGTGAATATGCGGCCTACGAAGTTTAAACAAATTTAAATTATATTTATCATAGAAATTTGTCCTAACATTTTTCAATTCAATTTCAACAACAATAAAAATTAGTTGACTGCATTATCATCAGTGATTTTTTTAAATCACTTTCTCTGACTGAAATGAGGCGATAAAATAATACTAAGAATAAACATTACGCCTATTCTTATTGTCCACCTTGTCATTTATTCAGGTATACTTTAATAAATTTACGCTGCAAGTGAAAGAGCAAAAATTTCATTCTCTTAAATGGACCAAATTCCTAAGTCCATATAATTAATATCAGGAGAATTTAGAGGTCATAATTACTTGAACCAGAATGCCTTAAAACTGAGTTGACTCCTGAACATGTTCGGTGGAAGCGTAGAGTATCTTCTTGAAACCCAATGCCAGAGTTAAGTGAAGTGTTATTAAGACGAGCAACAACTCGTAGAATCCAAGGGAGGATAAAATTTTAGTACAAGTAAACATTCACGTTAATAATGGCTCCAATGAAGGGCAATTTTCCCTGTGAGACATCACAAGAGCTGAAGCTTTAGCCAACGTAAATTTTTTCCCGCCTGATGAACTGTTTTATAGCTCTGTTATGTGGATATTTTAATCCAAAGTCATTCATTTTGGACATGTGAACCGTCGCACTCGTAAAAATGTTCACAACATATCGATAGTTGGCTGCATGTATACGCACAAAGAAGTTAGTAATGCCTATGCTTCTTCTTCAGCTTGGTTTTTTACTTCTTTATCAGTGGAAGTATTTGTGTTTTTACTTTTCAAGTACTTGCACTGATGTTTCTTCAGCTCTCCTCTTGTACAGCAGTTAACAATGAACTAAGGAATCAGTTTCCTTGCACTGTTGTCACAGTTTCTCTTGGACGTCACAGAGAAGCTTTGAAGTCTTCAAAGCAGTTGGGTTGACTGGTCGTATCTTACAGCAACTTCTAAAAGTTCCTTTCAGCGGCGTTATGATCTTGTTAACTCAGGTCAGTACACATTTGGCCTTCAGAGTTTCACAACTTGGCTAGGCAGTTTGTAACTCATGCATGTAAAATAGATACAATGTCTCTAAATTTGCATGAGAATTGAACATAAATGATATCGAACGAAAAGCAGTTCAAGTTTATGTCCACAATTGAGAACACCATTGCAATTAAGAAAATTTTGTTACCCGTCTGAAATTTATACATTAGCAGATATTATGCGTGTGTTTCCCTGCCTCACAATGCATAATGCTGAAAGGTTCAAATGCAATAATGCCAAAGGAAGTTACTGTAGGTGTTATAGGAAGATTAAATATTAAGGAAAAGAGATGAGAAGACCAGTTGTAGACATGCATGTGATGTATTACATAATTTTAGAGAATTTGTTCTTGTAAAATCTACTTATATAATAGATATTGTATCTCCATTTCTCTTTAACTGCTTGTGTCCGTCCCATTAATTCGTATCTGTTACTGAATAAAAATTACAGAACTCAAATCAAAACGGGTATACATGTTTTACAAGCATTTTAGTGTGGATACCAAAGCCGCCGGATTACAATAAATAAAATAATTTTCCCCCGTTATTAGCTTCCTTTTCCTACACAGGCCTTGTTAATGATAGATAAGTTACCGAATGGAAGTTCTTTATCTATTCCTGAAAAATATTTACGTTTTGGTTGTACCACGGGTAAAATTGAAAAATGTTTTTTATTTTCTAGAGCTTTAATTGTATCGCTTTTAAACCGTAGAATTTCCACAGGTACTATCTAAACCATGTTATCGATAGATAAAATATGAAATGGAAGTTCTGTTTATATTCAGGAAAAATTTTCCTTTAAAAATAATAATTCTTCCTAAATCTTTAATACCTTTGTATATATAATAATTTCAAAGTAGTCAAATCTAATCAGACTTTTGTAGCATTTATGGATGATTTCATTACTTTTAAATTGAGGAATTTCTACAGGTTTAAATAAACAGTATTACATATTTATTGCACGGTATTATTAATATCACTATTACTTGTTTCTATATATTATCGTTCCCTAAGCAAAAATCAAGAAAGTCTTCGGACTTTGCATCAAACATTTAAGTATCTTGAGCTCTGGGAACGCAACACCACGGATTTTACAACAAATATTTAACTATCTAGCCTAAAGTTAAATTTTGTATTCACCTTTAATTTGACATTTAAGGGACAAATAAGTTTTATATCAAACGTTTAATTATATTTCAGGTGTGAAAAGGTCACGAATAGGTCAATTAATCAATTAATTTCATACATCTTTATGAATATGTTGATCATTCCTCTAGATTTGGTACGAGCTGGAATAGCTTTACGAGGTCAAGTGTTTTCAATTGAGGTGCTAATTGTTTTCCGAGGTAATGGAACTATAAATATGAACAATGGTTAGATATGAACAACATATATTCAAAGAATCTTCAATATTCGCTGCTAGACTTTGAAAAATAGGAGTGCTATACTTACTACATAGCTCTACCATTTTGTGTGTACTACTGAAGGAACGTAATAGATTGAAAATTAAGTTTTCTCTGTGTTTAAATTCCTCACTAATTACAATATTAACCATCTATGTAATTACACCAGTCGAAGGCACCAGCTTGGCCGACTGGTGAGTGAACTCGCTTGCGATGCGAGAAGACCCGGGTTCGAGGCTTGCTGCCGCAGTGGTCAGTTTATATACGACCATCGCTTGGCCAGAATTACGGCATGGAATTTGGGTACTAACCCAAGAATGGGTCAAAAGGCTCGTTCTTATATCCTCAAGAATTATCATTTTTGATATTTCTGTACGTAAATCTGAAAAATATTTTTTTCATTAGCCATTAATATCATATTTTTTAGGACGTGGAATTTTTACGGGTACTATCTAGGCCATGTTATCGGTAGATGAGATAGAGAATGGAAGTTCTGTATATATTCATGAAAAATATTCATTTAAAACACAATAATTCGTCGTAAATCTTTAATACATTCAAATAAAGATAGTAAATGGTATAAAGAATGCTGCCTCATTCGAGATAGGGTAAACGCCAAAAGGAGAACTTTGAAGAAAAAAATGATAAATTTGGGAGAAATATAAGTAAGCCAAATAATAAAAGTTGAGTCACGGGCAAGTTTGGATGGTTGGCATAAAAGGATCTTATGAAAGACGCTGGGCACATTAGGTACGCGAAATACTTTGAGTAGTTTCATCCTAAATGTGAAGATTGCTTGAGAAGCAGTAGTACACGTATTAGCTGTGAGAGATATTTGGAACTGAACGATGGAGCGACAACTATTCTTGTTGTGGAGGTGAAAGTAGAAGTAATAAAATCTGGTAATAAAAGTGTGGTGAACTGATACTTAGTAAAAAGCCAGTAAAAAAATAGCTTGACACTGTCAGAAAGAATGCATTACCTATCAGTTTTTTCCTTCATTCAGACATCACACCTGTTGCTCAGTTTTTTGCTTAAACGGTTCGCATAATAGAAGGGTTAGGATTAAAAACATTAGCATAAAGAGAGTGATATAAATTGTCCAGTTGCTGAAGCAAATGGTAAAGTAAATGATTAGACAATCAGAAGAAGTGTCGAGCAGGTACTTCACTTATGAGATGTACATGTACAGGTAAAGGACCCTCTATGTAAAGAGGAAAAGAAGGGGATCCCATTAAGCAGGAAGAACTACCGGGCTCTACAGCAAAAGCTTAGCTGGAAGAGCTATGGGCTCATGACCGGCAAAAGTAGAGACCCTGGACCAATAACTTCACATTTACGAGAGTTTTCTTACCCGTATCGACATCTCTTTGTACTCATCTATTAGGTAGTGTAGTCAGAAGAATGTTTGAGACTCATGCTGTTGTGCTTGTGAGAGTATTTAAAGCCTTCCCGGTGTAAGAACCAGCAGAAGTCGCCCATCATATTTTCTTCGACACTTACTTTTACGAAAATTCAGTAACCAGTATCTGATAACACTCTGGAATACCGAAGAAACAGTGATGGCAAGAAACGTTATTATCGTTTATAATTTTGATAATATGTTTCTTCTTAGCGGTATTATTATTACTACTATTGATATTATTAGTACTTATATTATTTTCATTGATATCGACATTAATATTGTTTCTAAAACTATTTTACTAGTGACGAATTATCTTCTTCAATGAAGATGAAATTGTGAATAGCGTATGTTAGAGAAACCAATTGAATTGGCATTAAAATATGCATCATCGTATAAGTACATTACTTTTACTAGAAACACCGTGTGTAAAAAGACAAGAATTCTGGAGGGGCCCACTGCCATCTTCAATTTGGAACGATCGACTCGTATACAATTTTGATGGAGGAAATTAGATCACGGAGGTCAAGACGGGAGGTTTCAGGGAAACACTGAAAAATGCGCCAGAAATGAAAAATTCAGTTAGACCAAGCTAAACTTGTCATAGTTTTCTACAGCTGCAGGTAAAGAGTTATTAAGCTTATTGTTTTATTTTAAAAATCGTCATCTTGTGCTTCGATTTGACACCGTAGCCTAGTGGAATTGTCATGTGTTGTCACACGGGTATTTTTTTAGAGTATTTTGTTTATTTAAATCTCGTTCAAGTTCAATTTAATGAGGATGTCTGCGCCTGCGTTTCTTCTTTAGATCCAAAAAGATCTCTATAACAAGATGTTACCTATAATAGTCAATACTATTGTCAGAAAAAAGTGCGGCAATTTATTTTTCCCGTGTTTCAAGCATACAAAATTACATGTGCAATCATATTATAAAGGTTCTCTCTGTCCACACTGTCAAGGATCAGTTCGATATTGAGTCGTCGAATCAAAAGATCCTGTTCGGTGCATCGTATCAGCTGGAAAGTTTTCCTGCCGCTTAGCTTAGTTGTGCGGAATTGTTCTTCCAGTTATTCCTCTCGGGAACTGGCGGCTGGGAAGCCTCTATTATTTTATAAAATTGTTCTCGCACATAGGGAAGAAGAAGCAGAGTCTGTACCAGTCTTTTAACAGAGTGTGTGTATATTCTGAAAAGTATGGAAGTATGGAGCAATTGACACTCGCAAGCAACTTATGACTGAGCATTCAATGTGAATGCTTCACGATTTGCTTTTTGTGAAGAAATCAACAAAAAAAATGTTGCCAGTGGCAAACATTCAGTTGAAGGGTAAAAAGTATGATTGAACTTTTCAAATTTTTTAGTTATAAGATCCATTGTCATTTAAGAGTGCATTCCTACTCCACAGCTCAATGTTTATACTATTAAAAATGTCAGTAAAGTGAAAATGTATTCATCTGTCTATTAAAAGCATCTTTACCTAGTGATATGAAAGTTGTATAAGGCATGAATACCAAAATAACAACTAAATGAATACGTTTTACAATTTGATACACATTGATTCAGAACAAGTGTAAGCATTTTGCAGGTGTAACATAAGAGTCAAGTCATTTGAATATGATATCAGCATCGACTTGGTCAGTTGATCCAATTATTTTTATGTCTTTCGTTACAGACTTCCCTGATCACTTGAAGCATTCACTGCTTCTGTTGTGCGTCCAGACTTCAGATGCAAGGGTCAACCGCATGAACACCGCCAGTGAAGATTTATTTTTGTATATTTAGCATCAATTTGCTGTATTTTTTCACTTCAACTGCCTGCCTGGGATTTGGTAAAGCTTTTTAGACTTAAAGGATACTGATGGTAAATGATTAACATGTGTCGATAGAAAAAATAACACAAAACAAATTGCTCAAGATCGTCCATCTCAATATTACGATTTTTCAAGATGTTGTCCCCTTTAGTGTGAGATGCTGTAGTTGGAGAAAGCTCCAGGATTCCATTGCACAACACCTCGTAGAAATACTGATAGAAACAAAACAGCAGGGTTTATACCTGAGCTTATCACACTGAAATTCCCAAATCTTTCTAGCAAGCAAGGTCAAGAGCTTTTAATTTAAAGAAGTATGAGAGCTTCCACAAGGCTAGTGATCACTTCTCAAAGGCAGCATCATCTATAAAGTGTGATTTCCCTAAATATTTGTCTATGGATCCCAACAGCTTGTTGATTAAACTCATATCACAGGCTTTCCCTTGCTATTAAATAGCAGTAGTTCGAGAATTGGAATCTGATACGAAATTTGTATTTTCATGGTCTGACCTGTACATTTGGGACTGCCAGTATACGCAAATAAATCTACAACGTCAATTGCATAGCAGTGAGGGTTACCTACTCTTCGCCACTCAAGCTGATTTTCAACGCCCCTCTTGGCTCACAACCCAGCAGATAACAAACAAGCTCCCATGTAAAACTTACCAGCCCATACTCAAATTCTTTTCAAAGATTTAAAGCCATATCTTACTTCTCTCTTACTCGTATACAAATATTCTCTGCTAGAAAACTGTCAGAGGGACATTCTTTTCGAAGACAGTATCACTTTTTGAGAGTGTGGTACCACCCACTACAGGGGTGTCGAAACATAATTTGACTGTTCCTGACGTAAGAGATGTCTGGAGCAAACTTACGCTTCGGTGTCACCGGCCCTGACACCCAGAACAGAACGGGCCCCAGCACAGTGTTTGAATGCCACCCAGGGGGCGTCACAGAAGCCACGATCATTCTCACCCTAGGTATCCTAGGCATGGCTGCTAACATCATCCTGATGTCCCTACTGATCATCATAAAAAATCTCAGGAGGTGAGTGCTGCTCCAACCGTTACATTTATTAATCACTTCTCGAGTGAAACCTTATTTTTGTTATCGCGAAGGAATTTTCAGTTAGTATTTTGTTTACTCTCTTTAAGTAGATACGAGGATATCTGATTTTGACTAAGAATGCTGCAGCTTCACTGCCATACAGTTTTCAATTAAATTGAATTGGTATCAATAAAAATGTTTTGAAGGGCACAACACGAATTCTGAATGCTCTAAATTGAAGGAAACAAACGACAATTATCTCATAGTGTTGAAGTGTCGATGTTTTTCGATTACTGAAACTTGTACGGCAATACTCTTTTCAATGATGCTTGACTTCAGTAATTAACTAAACCTACAGCAGCTCTTTGTTGACATTGTCTTATAGCAGCATTCATTCTTTCTAATGACTCACCAAACCATCTGTTGCCTCAGATGGTCACAGGGTCTCCTGTTCCATCAAGCCCTGGTGGACTGCTGTAGAGCAGCCATCTTGGTGCCGCTGGGTCGGTCCATCTATGAATGTCAGCCTGTGGCCAAATGTTCGCTGGTAGAGACGGCCTTCCTGCTGCTCGTGACCGTGTCTACCATCAACATGCTAACTACGGTAGTCAGTCAAGTAAAGAAACCTAACTCAAGCGCACTTAAGCGTTTAATTACGATTCCTGACCTAAACTCAGAAACTAACACTAAAGTAATATTTTTTTCATGACTCAGTTCTGCCTGTTCATTCTACCGCATCTCTAACAAGTTTTACAATGTCTAGTCAGATTCCAGAGGCGGTTATCTTTTCTGTCGAGGTAGAAAAATTACCTTGCTTGATGGGGAGGTTTACCAATCGTTTTCAATGCTGAAAGCGGAAAAAAACGTATTATCAAATTTTTCTACCTCGGCATGTGCTAACCTACATTAGCTAAAATAAAAGTATTGAGTTCATCTATAACTTGTAGTATATGTTGCACAGTAGTAATAGGATCGTGTGTGTATATTTGGTTACACAATACGAATACAGTAGAATTTAGTTGAAACGAGCGCCGAAGGCTTCTACTGAGTGATTTTTACATCTGTTTAGCAATGCCCAAGGCTATTAGGGTACGGCAACATAACTTTCTTTTTCCAAAGGAAGTTTCTTTCGAAAAAAGGAAGTTATGTTGCCGCACCATGTACATACGTATATCATTTCGCGTGCTAAGCAGTCCTCAGTTCAGTGAAAATTGTTTAACATTGTGACTTCCTTAGTTCTACGAATGAAGTGAAACTACACTTTTGTTATCAAATTTTCGACAGTACATTGATCATTTACTCGTATGATGTCCAGGCGCTCATTTCGGCTTCAGGAATGCACTTCCTATTTATTTCTGCATAGATCTATGACCTCTATGACTTAATGCACAAATGCCTTTCTAATCTAACAAAGATAAATTTCAAGAAAATTATAAAGTCAATTAAAGCCAGTTACGATTTTTTTTGCATTAAATCTAAGAAAAGTTTTGACTAGATTGCTGGCAATATTATCATATGAATAGTTATCAGATCGTATCTTGCAGAGTCAGTTAGTGAGCATTGTGATTGTGAAGAAAATATCTTAAAAACATTTCTTTTAACACTTCAGGTATTGTTGGTCATCAAGATTATGTATTCTGTAGACTATAACCTCAATAGTTACTTGAGACTTCAAGTCATAGTCAAGATACATTAAAACATATTACGAGCTGATTGAAAAATTAAACAACAAAATTTTCCTCGGTTCGTAACAAGGATTTTATGACGCAAGATCTGGATACTTAGAAAATGGAAAGTCAAGAATTTAATGCCAAGTTTTACGACTTTAATATCAATTTATAAGCATATCCACTCAGATAACTACGGCGTATAAGTTGAGCAATATTCACTTATAGTTGAATGGGTGAGTCAGAACCATTTAACAAATGTGCCTCTTAGTTCTTCTATCCAACTGCTAAAATTAAGCCAACAAACAGTATTTAACTGCCTCTTATGACAGTCATTAGTGTCCTTTAATGATATATAAACGAGTGTCAATTTTAGACTAAAAATTCATATGAATGTGTTGTTTCTCAACATTTTTAAATCCTGTATTTAATGAAATGTTCACACCGCGCATTTTGGCTTGTGTTCACATCAGGTTCATCGTTGAGAATAAGATGATTACGATAAAAATGTTTTTAAGAATTGTTCTTTACTTTCACATTAGTTTTAATTCCAATGTAACACTACCTGTAAAACAAGCAGGAAATCATTTTTACTCGCTTTTCACAGAGCAATGCCATGTACTCAAGACCTCAATGTATATATGATAAGACAGCACTACCTCAACCTCACAGATAAATTTAGACGTAATTAATTTCTTGAGAAGTAATTGGTATATACGTTACACTCATAGAGCACGTTCGTACTCGTAATTTGATGTTGTGCAGCACAAATTTTTAAAATAATATTGCTTCCTTATCTCAGTAATAGACTAAATTAAATAAAATGTAGCTTTTACCATATTCTTATCTTTCCTTGGTCTAGCCGAGTAAATGATCAGAAATATTCCAGTTATCCTCCACTTTTTAGCACAATCTTGTCATCCTTCGTTCCCCAAACTCATTCGAGACCTCCTTGATCGATATTTGCTTTATTTTTTGTTTAACCATAAAACAGTTTTACCTACTCAACATGCTTGTAACAAATTTTCGTAGTCAATATTTCATACATTTAATTTCTTTCCTTTTTTACTTCGTTTCAACTGGGATCTCGGAGATGAATCTTCTGTTTGCCAATAACGTATATGTTCAAAGAACTAATTTTTCTATGAACTTCCTAACTAACGCTCATTTTCTATTTCCCTCCTCTAAATAGTTCTTATACCTCGTTTATGCACATTTTTCCGTACATACCTGTTAATTTCTCCTTTTCCTTTAGCTCTTTAACCGCTGGATAAATTTAGCAAATTTCCTTTTAATCTCACCTTGTTTTCTTATCTCTCTCCCTCTTACTCTCACTCCTGACGCCACTGTCCACTCTTGCTCTCCGACAGAATGAGTTCCAAATAGACGCTCTGGTAAGTGTGTGCTCGGCATCCCTTCGATTCGCTAACAGGCTCCCTGGCCAGTAATTGGCCAGCTCTTGCGCAACTGAGAAGTATCTTCATAAAGTTTCCTCCACAATATATCCGCGCCATCAATGTTTTCTCATAGGAAGTTGACATGGAAATTCACCAACGATATTCCTTTCAAGAGATTGGTTTACCTATAACTATTTTTAGTGAAACTGATGACCATTTATACTTCAAAGGTATGAAAAAAACCTTAATTGTGATTCAGTGGTGGTATTTTTCTAGTACTCCGCTGAAACAACCTAACTATACACTCTTTTCATTCGTAACTGCTAACCTACTGAAATTCCGTAGTCAGAACACAGTTAATATTTCCCACATGTGCTGAAACTCAAGTTCTGTAGTTCATTTAACATCATATAACAACGCTTGTCACGAAAACAGCTCCGAAATAAGTTTCAAATAAGCTAGCAAGATTTTGTGACCCAAGTAACTATATTTCTATTCAAAGTTTTCCTTGATTTTCAGATATCCTATTTTGTTATTCTTTAAACTGCAAGTTCTGCCAATGATGGTCAGGGATGCCAGCAAGCGACGAAATTACAACTGCAGTGAATGTTGAGCTGAACAAGCCGTTTGAAGTAGCATGTGTAAAACTGATCACCTCGTAGAAATTATTATTGTTCGTAACTAAGCACGCCACACGACGCGTGACCGCTCACTGCTGAACATTCAAATTTTTTGTGTTTCCAGGCTGGAATGCTCTGTTCACTGATGAACTGACAGACTCAGTTTTGTTTACTGTCCAGCAATGTGTGTCTCTGACATAACTAGCGATACTTCTGTTGCATGCTTGTGACGTAACTAAAATAACTTTACTGTAATGTATGAAGGCATATTTACAACTGAATGTTCTAAAAATTACTGAGTGGCACTGTAAAATAATCAAGCAATATAGCTACAGTACTTGATATGGCACATCCCACCGTGTATCAGAACGTCCTTCGTGACTGAATGATACATTGTACTCATACAGCGTTACAACACCCATTCCCTGTCAGTGTTCGTACAGAGACGTTTTTTATGAAGGTTTTATCATATCAAAATCAACGCTGTCCTCTATAAAAATTGTAGAAATAACCAGGTCTCTGCATTTGAATTGGTTAACAGCTTCTGTTTTGTTTGTATAGGGCTTTTAAAGTACCGTGTTTTAACAATAAAATTTGTTTCTTGTAAATAGCGATTGTGATATTTCAATTCGTTCGGATGTTATCAGAGAGGTGTTTCCAATTTAAAGTAGTTAAAGAGGAACGTCCGTGTTGTGGGACTGCCAGGCAAGAGCTCACCTAACTCTACATCGCGACAGGCCTTACAGTCTTCCATGTACGAGTGTCCATCAGTGTCTTTGCGTTTTATAGCCCTGCATGTTGACGGTCGTGACGCGTGTTGATGATTCATGTGATGATGCTGCCTGATGAAGAAACATTCGTTCAGAATGTTGCGCTAAAAGCAGCAGCCCATCAAACAGAAAAAGTCTGAATTATCCCACGCAAGAGAAGTGCGAAAACACGAAAATAAATTCTATTGCTAATTCCTGTATTATAGTCGGTGCTAAATGTGACTTTTCTATACATATGTTACAGCTCTTCAAAGCTTAAAACATGTATTTTCTATTATATTGGATGCCATCCAGGAATCAGCGCCATTAAGTGTTACTTAATTAACTAAATTAAACTTCAACTGCAGAGAAAACGGGTTACATAGTTTTTACTGCAATGAGTGATAACACTAAACAAACATCTGTCTATTTTCTAATGGTCAAATTTAATTTCGATGCTATTTTGTACCTGTATTGCACCTAAGCCAATTCTCTTCCTCCCTCTCGTTTACTCTCTCTTTCTTTTTTACACGATGATAGAATTGCATGCATGAGTGACATACGTGTAAAGAGTGTGTTGCCTCGTGTTGCATGTATTACTGCGCAGTATTATTGCTTGTCATAAATCTTAAATACTTGTAGTACGTAGACGTGAATTGAAAATACATAAGCAGATCTTCCTTTTTGCAAGCAGAGGGTCAGTGGGAAGCATGAACAAAGTATTTGTGTTTTTACTATCTTCTTTTAATGAATGTTAATCTCCAAACCTAAAATAATGCATACTGTTCTTCACATTCGAGTGCACGGTGCTTATTCAGTATGCAGAGTCATTAATTTTCATTTCTCGTAGATCTGCGAGTTGCATCTTGGTGCTTGGAATGAATTATGCCCCGTAATGAGAGATGTTATGTGTGTCTCATGTTTTTATGCGATGAATTTTGTGTTAAAAAAGTATTACAACGTCATACTAAATTTCAAAGCTGAGTTATTTCAAGGCTAATGATAACTTGAAACGAAATAATACAAATTAATAACTATTTCTTGAAATAACACACTAACTTAGCTCTCATAAGCTTAAACCTAATGTTATAATATATACTACATATATTGTATGCTAAATTTGTCAAGTAAGTTCAGTCACATTTTTTTCAACTTTTGTCTAGCACATACTCAATTTAAGTCAAAAATGCTGAGCAATATATAGTGAAACATTTGTGAATATTTAGAAATCATTAATTCTTGAAACCATCACTAAATCAAAAGTGTATTCAACATGCAGTACAAAACTGAAGAGAAGGATAGTTCATAATGCTACAAATTACCATGTATAAAAATTTGTTAATGCCCTTGTCCCTCAAGCCTGCTCGAACAAAGCGAAAATCATAAGAGTGAGGGTGTACTGTTCATAGGCAGCTATTGCTGCTGGAATGCAGTGATATTGTCCCATGACAGCTCGAATAAAACTACTGCAACAGAAGTGAAGTAGTACCTACTTGTAGGTACTAAAACCAGCCCACTCGATAAAACCAGCCCACTATCACTGGATGATCCACTATATAATAATGCACAGTTTGTTGCTTGCTTGGTCCGTCTCTCTGTTACGCCTTTAAGAATTTCCATAGAATAGAATAGAATTCAGTAGGGCATACTTGTATTGTAAGCATCGTATTGTGGATACCAAAGGCAGATCCTTCATTGTGGAAACTCCTTCGCAAAGCCACTGGCAAATCATACAAAAAAAATCAGTAAAAAACACGTGAATTTTCACGTGTGGGTCTACTAGCAGTAATATGGACACCAGAACTACATGAAAACATAGACAACATAATGTGAAGATATATGTAATTCTTGCATGATCCATACAAAAAAAGAGAAAAAATCATTCATTGAGCTCAGCCTAACCAGATTTAGTCATGAGCGACGCAGAAAAAAAGTAATTTTATCCCCGTTGAGCACGCCAAACTTTCATTGAAGCATCCGAAGCAGTATTTGGTTTAACTAATCTTGAGGTTACATAACAATTTAAATAAAAAATACCGGGAATACCTCATGAAAAATTTCTGTCGAATGTCTAATTTATTTTGCATGTAATGCTCAAATGTGATGTTCTGATATTCCTTACAGTACCTGTACTATGCTATATTGCATTTTAAAGCTGTATATATAAATAGCTAAATTTATTTTACCACAAAAGCTTGGGTGATAGAAATTAGAACTCGGTGCAGAGTTCATTTGAGTTTCAAATGTGAAATTGTCATTCAGTTAACTAATGCAATGTTAGGTATTAGTTAGTATTCAAATATTTGAGATCGAGAGTTCTTTTTTTAAAATAAGTGAAAGAATTTATTTTCTCACTACTGTTTGAGCTTGCATCAGAAATTAAAATACTGAAAACAAATTTGTAATCCATGAACATTTCTAAAAACAAATTCTGCACTTCGATTTTTTAGTCCAATGCATTTACCTGAATTTGCTTAACTCTTTACCAGCATCAATTGTCTGAAGGATTCAGAATGAAACTCTTTCCGTGTGCATAAATTCACTTGAAATTACGAAATGCAAGGTTCATTGAGGTTGCAATTTCAGTGTAGCGGCTCAAAAAAGCTCGGCAGTTCTCTCGCAAAAACTGACGGGAATCAGGGTTCAAATGAAAATCAAACACTTTTATATGAATGGCTTAATGAAACTCAGAAATAATAATAAAAATTACTCTTCAGGACACAAAAATTACCCAGCAACTTTGTTGATTAGACCATAATTTGTTTTTCACGCCTTCAATGGAAATCCACAGTACAGTCTGATTCTTATTTTGAGTTGCCTTTCAGGCTTGGGAATTTTAAGCACATTTTCATGAATATATTATTCTAGTTTAACTATAGTATACTTTTTATTTCACACTTTTTTCTCGTTGAATTCTAGTTCAGTATTCATTAACTACTAACCTTTTTCTAAAAGGAAATGATTTTAGTGTATTAGCATCGCGCTAATATACACGAATAGTAAACAAGAAAATTAATGCGCATCAAATAGTGAATTTTATATCTCTATTCATTGATTATTTGAAACGTTAATTGAGAGGAATGAAGAAAGCTTTCGTTGTATTGTAAAAAATAGCTTTACATCAATGCTTCTCCGATTTTAACATTTTTCCTCCATGTCATTTAAAAGCGTTGAATCAATTATTTTCAATCCATTTTTGATTCTTTCTCCGACTGATCGCTGATCCTGGCTTCAGATAAACTCAATCATTGTTTTGATATAATCTGTTACTCGCTAATTTTATGTCTATTTATTGAAGAATATAGTACTCACCTTATTACGAGAAAGCTACCGCAAGACTAAGAAGGCTGAAGAAAACAAAAACTTTTATATCTTCATTTGAGGCGTGTAGAGAGCGGCGCCTGCTACTTTAATTGTATTCTCCAAACACGCTTAGTTTCTGATTAAGTTCTTTTTTTGCCTTGAGTTTCTGTCCCTGCCCGAGGTGGAGCAGACTTCAGAAAAACACTGATGACGTGTGGCCAGCTAACCTTTGTCAGGAAATTGATATTTGTGGAATCTGATACAACCGAGAAGAATTCATCGGAAAATCAAGTCACTGAAAATTAAATTATTAACAATGAAGCTCTTAGCTCAACAAAATTATTTTAATGCACGTATGTTTTAATCGATCAAACTGAAACCAATGTATCTTGTGAGGAACTATATTAAAATGTGTATCTGCTCGTTAATAGTTCGAAAAATAAATGTTGTTATCGGATACCTAATTCCCATACGCTTCTCTGGTTTCTGTTATTAAAGGAATTTTTCTTCCCCTTGAACTAGACTTATGTATTTCAAAAGTTTTACTACAAACTGTTAATAGAGAAATTAGGTGATTAACAATAAAGATTATATTATATTTTATTATGCACAACACTTTTATGGTATTAGTTGTTCAGTCTGTTCCTTAGGAGGAAACTTGAGATGCATATTTCCCTTATTATGAGAAACCTTTCCCGAATGACTGGAATCACATGAAAAATTATAAAATGCGAGGTTCATCAACTTAGTAGTACTTTTTTGGCAGTCATGAACGTGGTACCTTCCGCTGCGAAGATTGCTTTTTTGTTTGTAGGTCATGCTCGCAAATCTATGATTTGTTACCATTAATTACCTCCTTTAACAAATCTATATCAGTTTAGATGCAGTGGACCAGTTATTGGGACCCTTCAAGACGAAATTTAGTTCTGCTGCTCAAACAACAATTTCGGAGTGAATCTTGATGACAGTTAAAGGAAGCTCAAGTCTTCACTTTGAATTGCCTGTGTTGTGAAGAAACATAAATTCAATCTAGTCTTCCTGAAAATGTGTCTGCTGTCAAAAAATCTACAATGTATTCATTTCAAAAGAAAAGCCAGCAGAATTAGAAGTCATCTTTGAATGACTTGCGGCTGTCTTTGAATCTGTTGAACTATCAGGGCATCCCGTAAGTTCTGTTGGATTTTGACAAACGTGGGAGTAGTATTTTCATAGTATTTTAGAATTTGAATTGGCCTCAAGTAGTTTCACATGAATTTAGAGACGTTTCAATGAATTAAGTTTAGTCTCCCAGAATTTTAAAATTATAATTCCCTTTACTACACCTCTCAAAACATGAACATATTTAAAGAACATTTAAAGCACATGATGTTTTACGTATTTAACAATGATAAATGTAATAAAAGCATGGTATTTATTAATGAGATGGGTTACAATTCTTTCTTCGGTGTCCCATTCATTCAGGTTATGGAGAAAAGGATCTGAATGAAATGTCTTGAAGGAGATAAATTACTAAATTCAAAGATAGATACTTGGACTTTGGATATGAAGCCTGAACAGGATCTCCAGTTGAGTTTGATGTAACACTTTTTGAGGCATCAAAGAAGACCAGACAGAATCAGTTGAAGGAACTTGGTTCAAATCATACAACTGTTCACCGTCATCTTGAACAACTTCGAAAAATTCTAAAATTTGGAAAATGGCCCTAGTGAATTCACAGGAGCAAAACACAAATTTCGAGTTGAGATCTATTATTTGTGTCATTCTTGTAGACTCATCTCAGTCTATTTGGATGAATTTGTGGCTTGTGATGTGACATTAAACCTTCTATCAGAATGTTAATCATAGTAAACAATTTCTAGGTTTGTAGGACAATCTACAATCATAGCTTAAAATAGAACTTCATGAGACGAACGTTTTTCCCTCTATTTAGTGAACAGCTTTTGGTTTCGATTGTGAAGAGGTCATCCACTTTGAGTTCCTACCAACCAGTGGAAAAATCAATGTTCAAATCTTCTGTTTCGAATATGAAAATTTAGACACCGTTTTTAAAGAAAAATACCAGCGTTAGGGAATTGGAAATGCATGGCCTTTCATCAGGACAATATTAGACCTGATACTGTAATGATCTCTTCTCAAAAAATCGAAGAAATTGGCTGGAAAAAATTGTTCATCTGCCTCATTCTCTTGCCCTTACTCGTTCAGATTTTTATGTTTTCAGTGGTTTACGAAATAACATAGCTGAATTAACTCTCAAAAGCCATGAGAAAGTAGAAACCCACATTTTAGAGAACTTTTCTTTGAAACTATATTAGTTTATTTTAACCGGATGAAAAAGCTTATTAATAGATGAAAAGAAGTTATAAATAATATGCCACACTACCTGCACGAATAAATTTCAATAAAAAGTCAGATTCGACCAGTTGTTTCCCTATTCATGACCTGGACAGAACTTATGGGATTACCTGATAAATAAAGCATTTCCCTGACTCAAATATTTATTCACGATCGATAAAACATTTTATTCCGTTTCACAATCCCCGAAACTGACTCCTAGGTTTTAAACCAAAAATTTCTCACAAAATGCAAATAAACAGTGCAATATTTAGAAGGGTTGGAGAACAAAACAAGCTTTCGCTTTCACACCCGCCGGCAAACTTGGCCCCCTCGTAAAAAAGTGGCAACACAACATCAGTCTAAAGACATTCTGTGGCATCTCGTGTGCATGTAGTAAGGCAAATAAATGGATGAGGATGAAAAAAATTGTACTCTGCGTCAAATGTACTGTTTTTTATGCCTCTTTTTTTATATTTTCTACTTGTAGAAATAAAGATGTCAGTGATTCAAAGAGGATTAGAAGTTAAAAATTCCTGTAATATCACTTTCAAGATTTGCGCTAACAGAACACTGATAGTTGAAATTTCAGGAACAGTCAGAGGTGATAGAAATCTACTGTTGGCTACTCCTAAGTATTGGTTGAAAAATCAATGTTGCTTCGGGTAAACACATCTAGAGTTGTAGCTTTGAGCTTAATGAACGAAATGGATCCCAGCTTTAGGACGCACGAATGAGAACTAAAGACGAAAAAGAAAATTTGCTCTGAGTACTGCAGCTAATATTAAGCAAAATAATAGTAACTGTTTTTCAACTCAAAACATTTGATGAAGTTACTACACGTATATGATTTTGAGTGATCTAAGTATTAATTAGTGCATAAATTCAGTGAAATGAAAAAATTATAATGATGTTTAAGGACTTTACTAGTGTTGCATACCCAATTTAGATGACAAATTAGCGGTTAATTGAGGTACCAGAATTTATGCTGATATACTTACACTGTAAAAAGTATCTTTCAAAATATATATTTTGAATATCAGTTTGAAGCACACAAACTGCCTTATACATTCATCATCGGCTAGAAAGTGATCAAATGTTAGTCCAGAGGCGTGTGCTTTGGAAGAAATACACTTTACTGGTTGAATATGTATGAACGGTTAATAGATGAATGTAAATAATAGTGCTTTTACGTATCTAGTCAGTAGCCTAGCTATTAGAATTGGTAAATCTTAATAAGGAAGCTGAAAATTACCACTGCGTGTTGACGTATGTAAGTGTTTAGCTAGAAGATGCCGTCCAGGTGCTGAATGACGCTCCGCTACTGCCGGAGGACACGGACCAGAAGGCCATGCCCCTCATGATGGAGTCTCCGCAGTGCGTGTTCTTCGGCACATCTATGATTTGGTTTGCGTCCATTACCATCAACCTCGGCCCTACTTTTCTGTCGGGTGCTCTTGCCGCTAATATTGATGAGGTGAGAGGTGTTCTTGATGCTCGAGCCAAATTTTGTGACTCACGCTTTATTTTGTGGCTCATGTAATGATTCGCAAAATAACCCAATATGGTTGACATGCATCACGTGTTACGACTACTTAAAAATTAGTAGTAGGACAAGCTAAGAAATTGCTCAGAGTCGTAGCAAATTTTCAGTACCGCATCATTCTAAATACTTGCAAGGAGATACTGTGACTGAAAACACTGTATGATAACTGTTAGCACATGAGGCATGAAGTGATTGACTTTAGTGAATTAAAATCATTCAATTGAGAATATATTAATGATTTCATTTTACTATTTATTGCCCACTCTGATAATATTTGTTATTGATAAGTTTTCTGAACTGAGGATACTTCTACCTTTAAGCAATTGCTTTACGGAGTTAGAAGCTCGGAAGGGATTTTGACTCCTGTTTAAAATTTATCTCTCAACTGTAAACTTTGCAGTTCCATATTAATTAGAGTCATATCAAATGAGAAACATAACTTAGAAATGACTATAGTGTAGCACTGGTACGTGCTACACTATAGTGGTGTAAAACTTTTGACTTAGCTGGACTGCTGGACAGCGGTCACTGATGTGATGAAAACATGATATTTATCAATAAGATAAATTACATTTATTTCTCTCATCACAAAAGGCCATTGATTTTAAAACAATGCGCAAGCTCTGAAAATTAACACACTTTCCCCGGATACAATGGCACTGAATATTTTTAATTACATTACTGAAAATTTTCATATTTCATGCACATCATTTGATATTCTTATTCTTCAGATATTTCCTATATCATTTGAGGTACAATAATTTTGTAAACGTTACGTTCTAGGCAGCAAGGACGGTAGCTAGATTACAAATTTGTCTACTATTAAGGATTTCACCGTTTGTTTGCTTTGAGGTACTATTAAGTTAAGACAGAAACTATTGCTAAACACAACACAAAAAAGACTTCTAGGAATGCATTGGTAACACGACGTTTTTGAAAAATATTATTAATGCATTGGAAAAAATTACTTCGTCTCTAATTACAACACCTTCCATACTCAATAAACTTCTGAATGGAGTTCTATTCAAGAGCAGCAGAAAAATAAACACAATCGAATGTTGCTGTTACCACTGAAAAGATTCCTGTCAAAGCTAATTGTTCAGATTATGAAAAAAAGATTAGAGTTTGTTTATGTTAACACCAATTATGAAGACTTGGTTCACAATTTCATCACTCGCCGTCTTTCATCACAGAAGAACTTTAAAATGAACATTTCATGCATACTGCAGGTAATACAGTTTCGGCGTTCGTGCACTTATTGAAGTTCATTCACAGGTTTATCATTCCCCCTCGTGCCCTATCATCATGGGGCCCCTACGGCATTACGTGCTCAACGTGTTGTGGATCATCACAAACCTGCTGGTGGTGTTGCTCACGGTCTTCCACCTCGTCAAGCTGTACAAGGATCTCAGTACCTCCAGCCTGGAGGCAGTCAGAATTGCGTCGTTGGTAACCACCATGATCAGCGTCACAGAGTCGCATGAGAGCGGTCAGTACGTCTTATGATCCTATTCTTAACCTGCATTCGATTCATTTTTAATACATAACTACACTTCAGTAGAATTGGGCGTTAGAAGTTTCTTATACGATATTTAATCTACATGTGCTAAACAGAGGTGTATATGTAAAATAGGATAGAATAGAATGGAATATGGTAACAGAAACGAGCTGTTTGATCCATTTTTGGGTTGCTGTGGCAGTAGATTTGTTCTTCGGCCGCCTCTAGTGATTGATCTTCGTTAATAGTCCACAATCGGTCACTCGGGGCTGTGTTTTGTCCGCATATGAATTCGCTCCTGCCGCATTCATTTCATTGCATGGTCGTTGGTATGATAGTGCGCTTTTACTGTAGTCCTCCCCAACATGATCTCAAGGCTGTTGAGAGTTTTGTGGCTTTGCAAATGTTTCGTGCAGCGCCAGAGTTGCGTGCTCGACTGGTGAGTCGAAGTATTGCAAAACACGCAAAATATATCGCTCTATTTTTCTTAACGATTCGTTATCAGTCCCTACAATTGATTGCTGTTTTTTCTGACTCTCTTTTCTACTGCATAGACAACATATTTGTTTGACCCCAAGTAAATGCAATGTTGAAATCGGAGAAACTGGAAAGAGGGGTTTCAAAAGTTTAACAAGAAGCGTGTGTGCATTTTGTAATGTAGTTCGTAAATTCCTAGGAAATCACAAGAATCTTAATGACAAACAACTAGTTATAAAGCTCATTGAAAACTTCAAGAAAATAAGCTGTATATCCTTAGAGGCTGATTTTTTGCACCCACACCTAAATTTTTCTACAAAAACATGGGTGATGTCATTGAAGAACATGGTGGAAGATTTCATCAGGACATCACAAGAATGGAAAGAAGATACCAATACGATGGGATGGTGCAATGATGGGAGAGTATATATGGTCTCTAGTTACACAATATGAAGGTATACACTCCAGAAATTTAGATCGTTAAAGTATTTCTAGCTTCCAGAAAAGAGTTATCAAGGCATTTACTGTGCAGAGTTATATTGTTTAATTTTGTTTTAACTAATATTATGCTCCCTAAATAGCTTTTAATATATGAAACAGTACTAAATGTCTTGTGAATATCCTTACAATACTAGAATACATTAAACTAACAAAGTACTGTAGAAGAATGTTTCATATATAACAAAAAATATGAAATATGGAATCAATAAATGCAAATTAATTTTGCGTCATAATGATTGATTTTTTTATTAAGGGGTGAAAATGCATATTCGAACTTTAAAAAATACAAATAAATAAAACATGTGTTGTCCTGTGTAATCAGTGTAACATATGAGGTATTTTTTTATATGACTTCCGGTTATGTTACTGTTTTGGTAACTTCAGTCTGGACATACAATGGAGTTCCAGTCGCTAATTGCTCATCCAATAAGCCTGACAGCGAAGAGAAATGAGACCTGTAATCTTTAAAACCGTCTCTAAACCTTAGGTTTTTTCGATCCGATAGAAAGGATTTCAATACATTCCAGCAATTTTTGCTGTAAAAAACATTGAGGACAGAAGACTTTGCTTTTTCAAGTTCTCCGATAAGAACTCATTTCAACAAACTCGTGTTTTAGGAATTAATTGATAACAAGAAGGGATATGAAAACAGGGCTACACTGTGTTAAAAAATCTTTATAAAAGTGGTCGTTATTTGGCGCACAAAACCTAATTCACTTGGCAATTTCTACATTACGTACATGAAGACGAAAAATTATCGATATATTTCTCCCGTGTTACTGCAACCGCTTTTACTTGTAGCTGAAAAGTAATCATGGCATGTACTGTGTTTTATAAAACTAAGTATTAAACACAAGTTTATTAACATCTGAAAGTGTAAACACACTGGAGTAAACATCAATTTTCTTTTATTTTAGAAACTACGTTTCATTTTTGTTCTTGTATGGGAGTAAGGAACAGTTCCTTAGAGAGTAAGGAACAGTTATGACTCAACTGGTAAGAACTGATTTTGTAACTGCATATTTCTACCGATTAAATTCACTGCGTATCTTTATTAATTGAATTCTCTGACTATTTCTGTTGATGGAATTCGCAAACTATTTATTTTGTAAATTCTGAATAAAAATTGATCTAAGGCTTGATTCATTTCAGATTACTCGTAAAAATTTACGTTTGCTTTGTAAACATCAGTTCTGTTGATTAAATTTCCTTATTATCTAAAAGGGATTATTTTTAACTACTGCATTGCAGTGAAATTATTTGCACATAAAAACAATCCAAGCATTCAATCACATCAGGGTTTCTTACGTATGAGAAGCCCACGACGCATCAACTTCTGTTTCTTGATGTCTGACTAACAATATTAAAACACACTCACCATTTATACCCTGTGAGTTACATGCACTGAAATGTGTCGTGTGTTACAGATCCGGAGTCGAGGGAGCACCGCCAAGTGAAGAGCTACATCGCTCGCATGGAAAAGGAGGGCGTAGAGAGGGTCAAAATGTTCGTGGTGGTGATCGTTGCTTACCTCGTTTTCTGGGGTCCCCTCTTCCTGGTTACTCTCATGACTCCGTCTGTCAATAAACCAGGACTTAGCCATGACGTAAGCAAGTTTTTTATTTCTCGATCGGTTACCCTTATTTGGTTTTAATTTATATTTATTTTGTTTCTGTGTTCATTTCCTGACTTTGTCTTTCTTTGTCGCCTCATGGATAAACGTTCAGATCGTTTAATGAATGATGAGCTTTCTTATGTGCTCAGTCCGATTGTCTGTGCTGGCTGAGCGATAATGAAATATAATGAAATAACTCTTAGGTTTCAACACTGTGACAGTAGCATTGCAGCAAGAAAAAAGCAAAGTCTCGTTCACTGAATAATATACTCTTCTCACAAATGAGCTGCTCTCTAACAAGAAAAGAAAAACATCCAGCTATGCATTAAACTTTATATCTTCCTTTAAATGGTTTATTTTGAACTCTATCGTATTTTCACAACTAAAATACTTTTCCCTTTCAGAAACACCCCTGTCATATAAGTCAGCGACTAAATAATTCGTACACCCAGGAATGTTCGATACTTTTAGCTACTGTCGAATTCAATGCTGGTATGATTTCAAACTTTTTAGATGTTATTAAGTGCGTAAAAAATAGTAAAACTCAGTTTTCAAAGTTTTGTGCGTCATCTTGCGCTCTATACATGGGACTTGGGTATCAACCTAAGAATGGGCCAAACGGCTCGTCCACATTGCCTCATTCTATTCTACAAAGCACACTCTTCTCACAAAACATCTCTTGTGCTGCGGAATAATAAAATAAGAGCATATCATTTATGATCTTATCAATGAGTGGAGTGTTTTAGTCCATTGGTCATGACTACACAGAAATTTGCCTGTTACAGGTGACACTTCACGTGGCGTATGTGCACGCCTTCGTGAATCCCGCGTTATTTCTGTGTCTGCACAAGGGGCTACGGCGGGCGGTGACGAGCATCATGTGCTGCATCTGTAACCAGGTGTTGTGTGTAGCAGCTGTAACCAGGTGTTGTGTGTAGCAGCTGTTACCAGGTGTTGTGTGTAGCAGCTGTAACCAGGTGTTGTGTGTA